>JAQGBY010006164.1:0-13539 GCA_034698785.1 Mycogona germanica
ACATTTTATTTCTCTTAATTTTTTCACATCTCAAAAGACAATAAATGTCTTAAAAATGAGACATTTTTTTAAGTGTGCAGTTATATTGAATAGGAATCTAGGAAATACACCGCAAGACTTTTCGACCGACTGAAGCGGTAGGGCAATTAGTTACCTTTTAATTGAAAACTTTAATTCTAATTTAGTTTAGCACACAAAATCAAATATTTGTTGTTGTTGATGGGCGAAAGCTGTTTGTATTATTATTGTGTAAAATAACAAAAATGTTTATGTTTTTACACTGTGCCTGTACAAGGTGAAAAATACAAATTCAAAATTCTGTTGGAACGTCATTTTAAAAAATGCAATGAAAATGGTAAGGTTATTTGTGTGCGTTTTCGCCAATTAACGCTGAAGCAGTTTCGATTGAACAATTAAAAAATCCGACATTCAAACTATATTAGTCGGATCCCTCATGTATATCAGTCTGGTCGGACAATACGCCGAACTTGACGTTATCCAGGTTAATGGACATGAAATAAAAAGTCGGGGCAAACAAAAAAGACAATATGGTTTTAGCTGAGAGTCTTGGCATAGACACGTACACTGTACATAATGGATGCATGTACATGTACGAACCTAGACAATGTTTACTTTTTGTCTTGATACCATCTCCGGAATGGAGCTGAATTGCAGCTTATGGTAACTTGGACATGAGACTATAATATAGTTGTTTATTAAATTGTTTTGGTCTTAAATATTAATATATCACTTAACAAGATGGCAATATCAATCTTGTCCAAAAAGAAAATAACTTCAGTAAATTGAATTCGTTCTGAGAAATTAAACAAAAAAAGGTAATAAATGGGAGTTTCCTCCATCAGCAAATAAAGTTTTTTTTTCAAGTTATTGAAAATATCTTCATGGATTCTGCAGCTGACAGGAAAGTCCGTATAGAGAACATCATCAATTACTTCTGGTCTAGACTGATCATTAGTCCAAAATAATATAAGACGTTAATAAACTGGTTTCCATTGGAATTCTAGGAATTCTTGGAATTCTAGAGTTAAGTGCTGAGTGTTTGACAATTTTTTTCATAATAAAATCGCTTTACTCTTTACAAACTGCTTCACAGTTAGTTTCCGAAATAAAATAATGCATGTACAATAAAAGGGGCATCACCCTGAAATCTCACCTCAAAATAACAAATGAAATAGTCATGGCAAGGTACATGTAATTTAAATTTGATATCGTTAACGTGATATAATTACAATATAAAGTTGGCCACGTCTCGAATTAAACATATAGAAGTTAATCAATAGGTTCATTACACAAGCAAAAAACAATTTTAATAAAATAAATCGAGTGTCGTTCGCTCCTTTCGTCTTTTAACAGTTTTTATTTTTTAATGAAATGTACTGTACATTTATTTTGTATGCATATATATTTTTTTCATTTCAACTTTTCATTTTCGATTATTTTCATACGACTCCTCCCCAGATAAACAATATTTTCACCATCTCGTTTGAGGAGAAGGCCAGACCACATGACGTGCAACGTCACACGTTCGAACAAAACACGATCTATTAACAGGACACTGGTCCAACGCAATGGACACACGAAATGTGCTAACTCGAATCGAATGGTTAATTCGTCCCCCATCTAGAATGCAGTAACACTGGTGTTTCCATTGAAACGAATCCACCCATGTACTACGACAGTGTACATGGGGAATGACAATCAGCGCAAGCAGACAATTAAAATAAATAAAACTGCGCTCGACATTCACAAAGTCAGAAAAAAAACTCCTAATTGCGTGTGTGCTTTGACTGGCGGCAGCACCACCTCCTCCTCCCCATCCTTCACCACCCCCACCCCCGGCCAGACCCCAGAAGAATGTGTGACGGTGTATAATAATAGAGTCTATGGTGAGAGGAAACCGCGTTGTGGAGAGAGAGAGCTGAGCGAACGAGCGAATGTTGTTACTGCCAATGTCATTAACTTGTAAGCCATCAGCTTGACACGATGAGTTGCGTTTTAATTAACACGTTTCGTTGAATAAAGAAAAAGATCAATGAGAGAGGGACTCGAGAGAGCTGCATTTTATACAGGGTGTCGTCGTGTCTATCCGTTTGTCTCACGACAAACATGGACATTCAAATCTTGGTTTCAGACAGTTTCGCTACCAGCACTTTCAGAACAAGTACCACATACGGTTGCCCCCCTAAAAACGATCTAATTTTTTATGAAAATATAAACAAGGGATTCGAATCCTGAATCAATTCTGGTCCAGCCAATTACCAGCAGCAACTAAGCTGCTCAGTTTGGCATTGATTCGTAACGGACAACGGTATATATGGATCCAGGTCGAGAATCTCTGTCAGTTGATGAAGGGCTCACACCTTCATCCACGCCTCGTCCACCTGAACCCCCCCCCCCCCTTATGCCGCCCCACCCCCCGAACTCATCATATTTATAGCGACACCTGCAAATTCCCTGGCACGATGACGCACACCGGAACGAGCCCGGAAACGGCTCATCCCGCGTCCGCTCCATCTCTCTCTTATCAGCTGCCGAGCGCTCCCGAATGGGATCAACGCCAGGGGTTCGGTTCCCGCTGCCCCTCCCCTCCTCCACCACCCTCACGCGCAGATACATAATAAACATTTCCGGCGTCCTGTCAAAGATATATTTGCCTGCGGGTGAGGCGGAGGGGGTGTGGGGGGAGGGGCCTGCACACGAATGTTGGGGGGGAGGATTCGATTAGGGTTATTTATGGCACATACATTGGAAAGGAAGGTGATGCAACGGTGGGAATGGGTGGTGGCCCAGAGGCGCGTGCCATGCACGCGCCTGTCACTAATACACAAGAGGTAGGCCTGTATTGGTTGCCATCCCCCTATATTGTAAACGCGCCCCACCCTAAAAGAGAGCGTGCGGCGGGAAATCAATTACCGGGTAGGTGTTGCACCAATCTGCACACGCATGCACGGTTTGCTGGTGTTGGCTTCAGCTGGACACTCGAGGGAAGTTCACTAAATCACGCAATCTCCATTATTGATGATGTGTTACGAACCTAGTAACCAGTGGAGGTGTGACCCATTGAGATCAATCGTAGGCTGCATGCTTTTCTACTCGAGACACCATCGATCTGATAAATTAATGACATTTTTCTAAGGGTGATTGGGACTGAAATAAAGTAAACTGTACAAGCCCTGCTTGTATCAGATCAGTGATACGGAACAGCACCGAGCGAAAAACGAACAATGTTTCAAACTTAATAATAATAATAATAAAAAACAACATACCTATAAAGACGTAACGGTTTTTTTGTTTACTAATTTTATATCTCGTGAACACAACAACATGAACAGCTCAAATAAGTTGCGTTCACAGTAGAATCTGCGACACTGAATTTGATGTCGCTTTGTTCCGCGGTTGGTGAGCTTTCGAAGAACTGACAAACACTGACATTGTTAAATAATAAATCTACGAATTCAATTTAGCTGTAATATAATAAATATAGCGATAAACTACGAATTGCTATTAAACCTACGAGGCCATACAGGAACAAGTTTTCCATTGTCGTTTAATTGGAACCATAACAAGCAATATTTTTAAAAATCTCAAGAAACACAAGAACGAAAAAACAACCACAAATCTCATTTCTTATAAACAAAAGCACTTTTCTACTACGCAGTTATTTTCAATATACAAACAATCTCCTCACTTTTATCATCTGCACAGAAAACGATGACGCACATTCACGTCGGTCGGTCTATTGACTGAAAATAATGTACTATTACAGCTGATACATGCACATCGCTGGGGGAGGGAGGGAGGGGTAATAATAAAAGGAGGGTGATGAGACTGTGCTGTTCAAAGACTTTTACTGGGAACAGAGGAGAGAGAGAGCGAAAAAATGACCCATTTCTGTCGCCGCCTCATTAAAAGTCAAAAGCACTCTTTTTTTTAATTTTCACTTTGTCTGCGATAACAAAACGAACAATGGGGGTTATACGTCCCCATTATTAATGGAGGCCCAGATAGGAGGCCCAGAGCACACACATACCATGGGAGTTCTTTTTCGGAAAAGCAGCCAGACCCGGCCACAACCACTACTACCTACCACCGCCCGTCCGTAAATGTTTCACTATAATGACGTTCATTTGCTGCGGGTGAGACACAGGAAGGATATTAGCGATCACGTCGATCTCTCCAGCCCCCACCCCCTCCTCTTTCTTTCCCCCCCCTCTCACTGTTTCGCCCAACACCTATAATACCCACCCCGAGTCTCTCCCCTACCGCAGAATTTTTTCTCTCCATTCTCTTCTTCACTGCGCTCCTCGCCCTCCCTCGCTCTCTCTCTATCAATGTTGGAGGATGGGCCCGACTCGGGCAATACATTTATATATCCACAGCGCAGAGCCTGGCCAATTATGACCATCATCAATTCATCATTGTTCTTCCTGTCAGTTTTATGCGCGAGGAGCTCTCGCCCTAATACGGTTACACCACGCTGAACACAGCACGCATCCTCACATCACCTCTCCCTTCATCCACAACCCCCCACACCCCACCGTCACACTTCACTCTGTTCCAGCACCACCACAACTGTGATATTCCCCTAAGACCCCTCGTCAGAACGGGACACTTGTTCAGAATTGTCGAACACAGGTCTACACTTTCATTATAAAAAAAAAACTGAAGAAAAAATCAGAAAATTTGTCTTCGAACAAGGCGTGCACGATCACATGCAATCATCTAAACAAAAAGCATCTTCACTTTAAGAAATGTTTCAGAAAAATAATTTTCAAGATTCTGTGAGCATCTTACAACCACGCGCAAAGCTATCGGATAATCAAGATCGTTAAAAAAGCACAAGTTGTTATTCGAGTAGTCTTTGGTACCATTGCCACAGTCCAGGAGATACATTTTGGTCTTCAAATTTGATTCTCAACACCAAATTATGTCATCTGCGCATGCGCACAAAGCAGAATGAGTGAAATTTGGGATTGTGCGCATGCGCAGATGACGTAATTTGATGTTGCGAATCAAATTTGAAAGACCAAAATGTGGTCCCTGATATGTCTTTAAAAGACGGCATTTTAAGAAACTCAAGAAATCTTTGAAAAAGTGTTGTCCGATTTAATTAAAATCATCTTGTACAGAGTAATTTATTATGTATTTTTAAGTGAAGTTTTAAGTATTAAGAGGATAATCTGAATCCTACTCAATGCGTTCAATCCGCACCATTCGTTGGTGGCACATTGTCCGCAACACCGAATTAATTGCACTCCCCAAGATAACTGTTACTTCTTATAACATGGCGATTGATGCTCCTGATTCCATAGATGGGCACCTACAGTTGGACAGGGGATCTTAACAGGATATGGATTTGCCGCATGCCACGCTCGATAACCAGCCGCACCACCCACGCCTCTCTCTGCACGGGTCGAACATCAATCAGACAATTTCTGCTCGACACAGTCACGTGATAGACAATTTCCAGAGAGTACGTGGCGAACTCCGACCGAGTGATGCCGCCAGACGCCTGAGGGTTGCGTCGGAAAACTGAAAACATTCGGGTCACGCCTCTGCGGGGGGAATGACAATGGCGTGGAGAAAAAATTAATTTCAACCGAGACGCGTGGATCCGTCCGGTCGACTGAATCGAAGTTTAATCATTCGTGACAACGATCAATTTTCGAGATGGAGGTCAGCTGAGATGCTGTGAGATAACTCACCTCAATGATGACTTATTACCAACGACACTATCGACAATTTTTAGCGAGAAGGAAATAGGTCTCGAACCGATGTTGCGGAGTGAGGGGATCGGATCAGACTGCCCTCTGGTGGTGGGCGAGTTTACAGTTGCTGCTGCTGCTCCGTGTGGCGAGGCAATCACACAATACACCAACCAGACTTTGTTTTTATTAGGATAGCTAAATAATTATAACAATTCGAAAATCCCCACGACCCATGAATGTTTCGGCGCATTTTTAAATGACTCTGCATCAAGTCATAAATGAGTCGGTCTGGATGACGCACACGTTTTCAAGAGGTTTCGCTTCCGGCTTTCCGAACAGACCTCCGCACTCTCACTCGACAACAGCTGCACTTCCTGCGCAAATGATGCGAGGGCTCGCACTTAATGCATAGATTTAAAGCCAACAACAAAAAAATGTCTCTCAATCGAGTTGTGCAAATAAGGCTGCCATGAATCCATACGAGAGAAAGGCTTTTTTGCAAACTTGACTAGGAGGACACTAGATAGATAACCCCACGACTAACACCCCTTATAAACACTTTTTTTTATCCAGAGAGAGGACGTGTTCCTCCTCCTCTTGCAGAGTGAGCTGCTCCAAGTGTGTACTCAAAACCGTGGCCGACCCCCACCCACATCGAGTCTAATTTTTGTTTACATAAGGATATATGGCGACTTGGCCACTCTCTCCACTTAGCAACAAGGAAGAGGGGCGGGTGGGGGGAGGGAAATATATATATTTACATGAAGCCAAGGTCAGAAACAAAATCCGAATCGACGCTATATGTCAACATTAGGATATGAGAGTCTCACCCCCAGCTCGTAAAGAAATTGTGCAGTCACAACTTTTCCCCCACTCAAGCTGTGGAGGCGGGGGTGAGGGGGGGGAGTCGCTTTAATCTCTAAATTATGCAGTGACACGTCTAGTTTGTTCAAGTTTTTGTCGCCACTGGGAAGAGACCACCCCCTCCACCCCCACCCCCGCTTGCACTTCATATCTCTCCACCATCCTCCTTCTCTTTCACACACACACACACACACACTCCCCCTACTACAGTATTGCCTGGTCCCAACATCATCCAACAACTGCATCATGTCATTTCCTATCTCGCACTTGCCTTTGTCTCCTTCGGTTAAGTATTTTTTTTTTAGCCACGCTCTCGCTTCATGTACATTTATTAGAGATGATACGAGCTCGCATCATGCGCTTTCCCGCCTCGTTTGGCGGCTTGTTCAGAGTTGCTCTAGAGAGAGGGTCGTCCCGGAAGTCACGTGAGGACTCGCAAATTACACAGACACGATGAGACGTCCTCAAAGCGTCGCAATGTGAATGTGACGCTCAAGATTTTTTTTAAAATTACAAATACATGTTGAGTTGATTGTGTCATCAGACAGGTAAATTTGAACACAATTTTTACAGAAAATTAGGTATTTGTTTTTCCACACGTTATGATGCGTGCTGGATGATTTCCAGAAAATATTTGGAAACTAATTGTGGTCTCCCGTGAACTATGTCTAGACCTTGCATCACAGCAAGAGCCGCTCGACGACTGACACCAAACGACTGGTTAAAAATGCGAGCGTCGGCCAATGACATTTCCAAAATGGAGGCAGCATTGCCTCACTCACACACATATATCCGGGCAACAACAACAGCGCACGACCCCCAGGACTACATATATATCGCGCCCGCGCACACACACACACATACAAATGAATTAATGCCACCGACAGACAACACAGGCCCGCACTTAAAGCCAGGCCACCCGCCACCAATATATAGGCAACGTGCAGTCACCGGGCACGACAATAACGGTTGCCAGGGAGACGCAAATTGCATCATGACTCCGAGTAATGCGCGGAAACGCACACCGTGTGTTGTGGAGGGGGAGGGGAGCCCTGGCCCAGCTTCCAACACGCGCACAGACTGTGAAGAAGAAGTTGTGTGTTTCCAAGACACGTCACGCGTAAACTCATCTCACCCTCTCCACCCCTACAGCTATATCCTACTGAGACCCCCAAACATAAAAGAGAATCTATTACTTAGCTCGATCGTCTGCCTCGTACCTAGCATTTTTGATTTTTCAGTTCTAACCTGCCAAAAGCTCGGATTTGTCTAATCCGATTAGACACCTAATTAGTACTATAAAACTTTGACGTTTCCGGTCTGAAATTCGGAAGCTCACTAACGACGCAACGCAGCTCAATGAAATTTACACCACTGGATGTAGTACCTACTAAGGCCGTTGCAACTTATTTCAGATATTTATGTTGTTGCGTTCATGAGTTATGAATTTATTAACCAATGCCAGGAGTTAAGAATAATAGAGATAAGCAGACATCGATCGATGTCTCCCGGCATTGATGGGAGACTGTGAGGCGGGAGGTTTGATTGATATTTAAGTGACGTCGCAAAAGTAAAGATTATTGTGAACTTCACCGAGACCACGTAAGTGATGACCTGCAACGACCTCCCGCTGCCATAGGTTTGTTTATATCGTAGGAGTTGAGTACTTCGACGTCCAAGTGCGTACTATTAGGACACGGGGGTGTCGAAGAGGATAGATCGGTGTTGCTGGCAGCCGAGCTAAATCTATCGAACCGACACCCTTGTCGTGAACTTCCTATTTTATCTCCGTCCCTTCTCCTCCACCCCCTCCTCCGCAGTTCCAGATTCCCCTATTGTCATGGACCACCTCCAAAACACCTTTTCCTCTCTTATCTTCCCTTCCCTTTCCCTCATATAGACGCGTCTCTACTTTTCTCCACACGCCCATTCTTTCTGGATCCAAACCGATCCCCTATTCCGACTATTCCGTTGTCGACGTTTATTACAGAAAACTTGAGGTGTGTGCGTGTTTTCCTGTATACGACTAGACACGTACCCTATATAGAGATCGAGAGAAGTGCGCACGCCTCACTTGATGTGCACGAGTGGGGTGGTAGTGGGTGGTAGTGGGGGTGGGGGGAAAACGGTAGTCAACGTTCGGCAAACAAGGAAAGGTCTCCTCTCGCTCGTCAGTTGAGAGACGACGAAATTGTTTAGCCCAGGTTGACATCCTTTTCGAAAGTTTGTTGGCGTACGTCAATCGAAATTCGCCTGTCGTCGTGCTCATGTGACTAGAACAGGGGCAGCACAATGGAATTATTGTCTATGAGAACCTCTATTTTCTCTTGACTGGGCTGAACTTAAAAACGAGTCGCAACAATTTTCAGAAAAAATAAATCATTTTTGCAATCATCGTTTTTCGTTCATTTCCAGAAAACAATTTTGACGTGTTGTGGTGAGCACGCGTAAAATGAGCACAAAAATAAGATCGAAAAGCACTTTTGTGGGCAAGTACTGTATAAACATGGTCTTACAAGTATGTGGACAAGTACATAACCAGGGTACGCTAGGGATCCGTGAAAATGATTAAGCCTTATTAGTGCCAACTGTTAACGCGAGTCAGAATGATGCTTTCGGAGAGAAGAGACGCAACTCAGTGAGAACACATATCACATCCAACAGAACACGACAAAAATGGAGTCTGACCGGTGTTCTGTGTGATTAACTGGTAACACGGAGAAGCAACAACATATTCGCTTACCACCAGAGGGCAACACCAGTCAGATCCGATCCACTCATATTGCTACGTCGGTTCGAACCCTCATTTCCGTTTCGTCATAATGTGACGTCAGTAATTAATTGCCTTATACTAGAATTTCAAATAAAGGCGTGAGTAGGAATTTCTCTCGTCAGAACACATCAACATACTTGATACAACATATTGATCCTTCTTGTAGCAGACTGACTTCGGCGCTTATATTTACAACAAATTGTTTGGATCATATTTTGGAAAATGAAATGTTTCTATTGCGTTTTATATTTTCACATAAAATCAAACCATGAGCCATGGAGTGTCATGCAGGAGGAATTCAATGTGTAACCAACTAGAATCTACTCGTCCATTCGACTCGAACAACATGTGAGGGTATCCCCGACCTCTAGAGGGCGCCATGTAATCCCGCCACCAACGGCAATACAGTAAAGTTGCTCGAAGTTGCCTCCAAGCGTTGTCGACGATGAAGATTGATGAAGAGGGACTATTCGGGAGCCGCTATCGGACAGCCAAAATCTTTATTCAAAATCAATTTCATTATGCTGGTCAGTCTGGTCGAGACAGAGAGAAAGGAACGAGATTTCGGGTTCGAACGGCTAACTGATGGGGGAATGCAAACCGCCAATGAGACATGAAGGCAATCAAGAGATTAACTGTGACATTTATGGGAAGCGCGGCTAGATAGTTGATGGTGACACTGCAGCGCCGGACAAGGAGCTGTCAGTGGCATTGTCGTCCATTCCCCGTTCATTGATTTCTAATTGTGTGACTGTGGGCCGCCCGGAGGCCATTAAGGACATTGTCAGAGGACCGCACTAGCTGGCCACGACAAAACCGATGAGTCATTAAGATAACGTGGAAAAGCTCGGCCTTGCATTAGCTGCAAAATAACAAGATTAATGGATATAATGAGCGTAGAAACCTGCAGGGACAAAGCCTAAATGGACACGACTAGACACTATTGCTGGAGAGATGAACACCGAGCCAATTTACCGTCTTTTTCGGTCCATCAGACGCAGACAATCTAGGTTTCACCAGCATATCACTCTCCGTCATTCGCAAGTTTTCCTCCCAACCTAGATTAGAACAGCAATTTCGGGAATCATTCGAATTCTCAGTCAAATTTCGATTAATGATCAACGGCCCCGGGTTCGACTCCGGGGTCCTGGCGACGAAATTTGTCTCCTCAATTAGTGCATATACAGATATCACTTGATTCAGAGAAACACACGAGTCAAAATGTGACACTCAGATCATATTCGGTCTATCATCCGCGGATATTACACTGAGAAATACGGGATTCTACATATCATTTATCTGAACACGTTTGCAGTTGTGTTCCACAGAAATGATCGGAGAAGCTAAATTCCCAACCTCTTATAAAATAATTGGTCGATAACTTTTTTTTCTTCAAAACACTTCGGAGTGAGATTTTCAAGATAAGATGTTACAACACGTTTCATCTCGACTGCAGTAATACGAATTTCATTCAGAGTCGTAATCGTATCTAAACATCGAGAAACATCGAAGAGCAAGTCTGGTAACACGAACATTCATTAGCGACCCCTTTTGTGTTGTGACGTTGAAATTTGGATTAGAGAACTGGTCGAAACCGGTTTCGTAAGAAGAAACGATTCTTGAGGCAAACATCACCCCTCGAGTTTACAGTGTCGTTTCGGTTTTGGTGAAGTTTATGTGAAACTTGAGATTGAATTACCTGAAAAATCGCTTAACCACCCCAAATGGGATCCCGTTAAGGCTTTCATCTCAAAGGTGAATGTGCACAAACAGGGTGGTTCCATCTAGATTAGGGGGGGGGGGAAACAATTTTGAAGAAGGTGATTTGTGTCGGTGCGGTCTGTCCAACAACTCCAGTTGAGTGACGGCCAACAAATTTAGAGGCATGGGGGCCATGAGGGTGCTTTAAAAACCCATTCGGGATGATATTAGCGGTGTGCTGGACAAAAACCAATTACACGACAAACTAAATGCACACGGGGACGTTAGGTTGATGGGACAGGAGAAGAAGGAGAGGACCACTGAACAATGACAAGGGGGGGACGTGTAGAGGACAAACTGACAGGAGAACGATTCGTCAAAGATTTAGGACACCTGCAGCATCTTGCTCGACACTTAACAATCTTCTTTTTTATGACGCGGGGTGCAGGAAACGCGACCATCAAGCAATCCCCCTTTTCGAAAACTGTGTGCAAAAAGTGTATACGACTTCGACTTTACTTCCAAGTTACAGGTCACTAGAAATTAATGGTGGATGTGGTTCCTGAAATCCGCATCCGCTCATCCATGAGTTAGTTGAACGAGAGACAGATTTGGGGGTGGCAACGGTTCCGGGTTCGATTCCCGGCGCGGGCTCTCGATTATTCTATCCAGGGGTACTGGTGAAAATGTGCCTCTCGCATAGTGACTAAGCACCATGAGGGGTACAGAAACGCTTGTAGTGCGGTTGACTACAGTTGATTGGAAATAAAAGAATTATTACACTACAGTAGTGAATTTAAAAAAAATTAACGACACCTAGTTTAAGAATCGCAAAAATACAAACTTTATAGAGTTGCGTCATTGTTGGGAAAGTTGGGAACCACATGATTTCAAATTATGTGACGATTAGACATATTTTATGCAAGTAAATAAAAAGAGATTCTCCATTCTCCATCTCCTTTTTCTAATGTGATGTTTTTCCGTTTTGAGAATTGGGATAAGATATTTGACGCCAAACGTCACGTTTTTACTAAATGTGACGGACACCTTTTTCAGATCCTACTTTTTACTATGTACCGTTAGATGGCGACACATGTCGGAGGCAACCATTTTAAGATTGACGTGACCACCGCAGATGTGCTCACTCGCGAAACTCGTGCTCGGCGTTCAGAATAGTTGCTATTTTTGTTTATTAAATTCATATCTCATGAACGCAACAACATAGGGACGTTTAATAAGCTGCACTGCCCGTAGAAGTTGCGGCACTTTTATGTGTGTTTAGCTAAGTGTGTTTAGAAATTCGAACGCAATTTTTTTTGCTTGTTTACAAAAATGAGGAGGAGGTTTGAACTTTCCAGAACTGTTTTTTTTCCGAACGCCGTTAGGCGACATTGCAAGATTTCTCAAACGCCCTGTACATCCATTACAAAGTTCATGCTCGTGCGTTGTGCCGTTGGTAAGCAATCGACGCAGGCAGCTACACCTACTTTGCTTTCAAGTATTCGATTTTTACTTTAAATGAATGAATGCCCTGACCTTTTTCCCTTGAGAGCAAAGAAACGTTACAAATAAAATTATTTCCAAAATAAAATATAGGATTGATCCACTTTGCAAATGGTCGAGCAAACGGTTCTCTGCAGAATATTTAATTGTATATCTAGAGTTCGACATTCCGTTTATCTTTTGTCCAGCGCTGTCTTGGAACAAACATACAATCAATTAAATTATTTACGCTTCAAACGACTGCAGAACCACCTGCCACTTCGCAACTACATTTACCTCGAATTGAGCTTTCACACAGAAATGTGTTTTTATTGCTCCCCGCTCCACCACAACATACCAGCGACTAATCCACGAAGAGACGGAGGTCATTCGAGTTTACCCCTCCAACCATGGGCGGCGCCACCAGGACCTGGTATCGACCGCCACCCACCTCAATTGTCATCGATGGCGCGTCCTGCAATCGAGGCGAGCCGCCGAAAAATAAAACCCACGTCCACAAAATACAATAACAATGGAAATAAAAGTTACAAATACCTCGGCGACACATCCAGTATTCAGCGTCGAGGTAGCACGCAAAAATTCCTGCCCCCAAATGCGAAAAGGGGGGAAAGGGAAGACATTGTGTGCACACGGTCTCTCGCAAAAATTACAGGGGAGCAGTACAACGATTACAGGGTGGGAAATGGCCTCGAACTGTAGATCCGCACTTCTTCACTAAATTGCGATCGCTCTCCCCTCTGTGAAATTCTTCTCTCGCCTACTTCTCCTCCTCCTCCTCCTCCTCCGCCCCTTGCACCTTAGCTCCCCACAAAAGCCTCCGAGCAAATTCCGAAACACACACAATATCTTTTGAATCTCGTCCTTTGAACAACTGTGACCGTGGTCCATATACGCACCCGTCTCTCAGTGACCCTATCTCATCTCCTGGCACCTCCTCGACCCAACCCCCCTTTTTTGGATACCACCCAT
>JAQGBY010006165.1:0-13539 GCA_034698785.1 Mycogona germanica
ACAACTGGTCGTTCGACCCCCGCCATAGGCCCCTCTATTGGGGGCTGCTTGTGGGTACATATTGTAATTGTAATATACAAAAAATCCATAATTAGTGCCACGAAACACTTGATCACCGGGAATGGAGGGCAGCAATAACTGTCATGCGCAGATGTCATACATGCAAATCTATTGAAATCGTATGTATGGACGGCTTAACAATGCAGAATCATGCTTTGTCAAAGCATGCAAATTTGAGTATTTGTTTATGAAATGTGTTGAACGGTTTAATGTAGTTCTTGTCAACTGTGAGGTTTCATCCGGGTTCACACGGTTTCTACTGTACTGCATAGAAATCTGAAATGAGTTGAAACCTTAATTCACCTTGAGCTATTTGTTAAGGAGGTTCACCAGTGTTTCCACCCTTACATTGAGCTGATGGGGTCGCTGCCATGCACGAGAAAGGTCAATGATGAGAATGGACAGGGACGATAACGGTCAAGTTGCAGATAACTATTGAGGGGAGAGAAGCCAGGGGAAATAACAATAGGGATTAGTCGTTCCAAGATGTGGATTTTCTCCCCGATCAATGAGGTGTGAGGGGTGAGCATATATTACAATAATTCTTTCCATACATTTTGCATGAACGTGTTTTAATGTAAACTTCAGCTTTGGCCAATTTGAATGCACTTTATTTTTTAGAGACCCATTGCACACGTTTGCACATGATCCTATATATATAATCCTGGATATTGTAGGTGAATTGGGGGAGGAATGGGAGGGTGATGGCTGACACTACAATTTCGTTGTGGTTAACACAATGTGCCGCGGCTTGTTTGTTCGTCGCCACCACAGGCTATAGAAACAACTACAACGATGCAATTTTCAATGACGGAGTATAATCCTTATATTTTTTTAATAATTCCCTTCACGAAGCACTTGGGGAGTGCCGGTGCCTGAGCAGCTTAACTCCCCAACTGACCTGGAGAGTATATTGGCATATTGGAAAATGTACAATACATGTCAAAACACTCTGGTCAATCAAGAGATGCATAACAAACAAATGTGGGCATTATACCGTCTTCCTCTGTGCATTGCCCACACCCAAAAATCGCCTCTCACTCATTAGTCCTCACCAGCAGAAAATCCTCTTTTAAAAAAAATCACTACAAAGCGTGGACAGTGAAGGTTTGGGGGGATGAGAGGGTAAGTGAAATTAGGTTTTTTTCTGATGGTAAGGGCTAACGAGCTGAGACACGATTTCTGGGTGCGGGCAATGAGCAGAAAAAGATAGTGTGCACAGTATAATGGAGAGGAATGGGGTTCAACAACAATGGTGAATGGACCAGACAAGGAACATGTGTCCTTAATGCCGGTTGGGTGATGTAGAGGATCAAGGCTATATTACAATTACAATATATACCCACAAGCAGCCCCTTATGGGGCCTATGGCGGGGGATCAGTGTTGTTATCTGCTCTAGAAAAGACAGACGTGTGTTGAACGGATAAGGGGATTTAGCCTATCCCATTCAACTTCCCCCACTGATGCCTTGTTTCGATTGATTAATTGATCAAAGCTATTACATAACCATGATGGCCTCCTAAAATTCAAGTCAGCCATAAATCTACTTTCAAGAGCATATTTCGTAAAACCGATATTTTAAGTTAAATGAATTTTTTTTTTGTATGCTCTATTCAAATTTAGGATTTGTCCAGATACGTCAATTTACGAAATTGTATAAATTGTATGTGTAAAACAAGAAAAAGATGCTAATGCCGATCAAATCTCGTCCAGTTTCCTTTCACCATTGATTCTGGAAAAATAATTATAGTCATACTCGGGCTTATGAATTTGATATCACTTCGCACAATGTACGATACTGTCTATAGCTTGCAAAATATAAATAAATTGGTCATGCTCTAGTCGGCTGAGGGTGTAATGCTTTTGTGGTCGCAGATTTTTGTGCACTATCGGCGTTAGTTCTAGAGCACAATAGATAATTTTGCAATTTGTGGTCACGCATTACAATGACAATTTTGATCCTACCTATCTGATGACAAATTCCGAACCGTAGCCTCTGTGATTGCCATTAGATAGATTAGGTCAGCATTTTTTTAGATGTGGTTTCTTCCTATAATTTGCCGTTAGAATCAGCTGACTAGTTGTAATATCATCTAAAATGAAATAGGAATGAGGCTAGCAGCTAATAAAAGTAGTCAAATCCTGCAACCTGAAGATGCTAGACGCAACTAGCCATAGGATAAGATAACAGAGTGGTTACATAAGTTTCGAACAAGATGTGGGCAACGGAATTGGTGTTAGTCATTGAGTTCAATACAGGAATGTAACAAGTAGCAATTCGGAAATTTCGAGTTAACGTCTTCTACCCTGATAAAAGATGCATTGAAGTGCAACGCAGTGTTTACTTTCAGTAAACCGTCCGGCTGAAATAAATTACATTCTAATTTGAGGGTCAACGCTAGGCGATGCAATACTAATAAACGAGTCACCATGTTTGGACAGTTATGGCCATAATTTATGGTAGGATCAATTGAAAAAAATGCATTTTGAATCTACATGAACATGCATATGCCTGTGTCCAAATATAGAACGACCCAATTCCATTCGTTGTTTATTTTGCTGCTCCCATACAAAATGGGGAAACCGACATTTTCGATTATCATTTGCGTCAAAATGTCATCGTAGACACCATACTGATGTTCATTATTATTTAGCTCGTGCTGTGTCCAATTCAAAACGAATAGTTTTATTTTTCTTCAGAACAGATGTTTGGCGCGTATTCCAAATTACAGATCTGCCCGAAAATTACATGTAGACTATCTTATACGTGACACTTTTTGCGCACTCGTTTATCAGTTGACTTTTTAATAATTTTGTCGCCATCAACTGCATTGAACTTTGCATTGAACGTTATGACGTTTTCTGGATGTAAGTGACAATCCGTTAGGAATACGTAATACATTTATTTAGTTTATTAATTAATTTATTTGTTTTCTGGGTCTACATTTTCGTCTTTCAAAACTGATTCTCATCCCCAGATTTCGTCATCTGCGCATGCGCACAAAACAGAATGAGTGAAATTGGGGATTGTGCGCATGCGCAGATGACGTAATTTAATTTTTATAATCAGCTAAAGTGAGGATTTTGGAAAATTCGGAGTAAACGGAAAATTATTCATACGATTAATGAAAGTTTTCGCTGCTGGATGACGATTTCTTTTATGAGCAATTCGATTTTAAAGATTAAGTTCTTCTGAACGAAGAAATAAATAATTGTTTGTGGAATTCGGATCAACGACATTGATTTATTAAAATCAAGATTATTTAGCACTGCTGAAGGAAAAAGCAATTATTATTGCAGGACAGAAACATGGTAACAAAAATTTTAGTCATTTACCTTTATTGGGCTGTAACGAAAGTTTTAGATGAGTTCAAACGTTTGTCATTGTGTTTCGCAAATCTTGAATTTGTTTAAGTTTCTTCAAAAACCGTTTGATAAGTGATTATCAGAAATAAACTTTGTTTATCGACGACCTTGTCACCGACCCTCTCTGAGATATTCGTTAAGGAAGTCCACCAGCGTGTTCGTCCTAATTTGGCCCAATTAATAATTTGTAACGTAGTAACTGAAGTAAAGGAATTTTTAGTAGGACAGTATTACATGGAGAAATAAGAAAACATATTCATAAAACTTATTCTAATTGAATTTTTTATGTGAGTTGTCGATCTTGACACGTATCAACTGCCGACAAACATTAAGGTATTTAAATTTGCAGTGTGTGTAAAAATAGTTGCGCTAATTTTATGATAATGTCATCGGACATTGTTAATAAATGTGACAGCAAAAGGGGAGGTTCGAACTCCCCTGACACGTTCGATTAAAATGTGCACCCCTCATTCAGTTAGGCCAAGGGCCACCGCTTGCAACCTGAAGCTGCCACAGGACGTAGACATTTACTTTTTGTCTATTGACAACTCTGATAGAAGAGATAGACAGATTCCCTTGTCAAAGTTGAAACGCTGAAAAAGGATTGGACACGAATCACCATCAATCATTCGATCAACGCCATGACCTATATAATAGCCCTGTTTAAAAATAAATGGATTTGCGCGATTACTGCTTTGAAGTTTACTCTGTAGACGTTTTTACTGTGCTGTCAGATTTGGCGCCAAATGAGTAGCTCCTTTGATGAGCTTTTTCTTTGAACTTGTGCCCCCAAAATTCATTAATTAGTGATGATTGTTTTGTGTTAATCCTTACCAAGATGAATGGGCTCAACGGACCATGTGCATTGCACGAGTGCATTCTCCATTAATTAAACAAAAAATAGCCGTCTATTTGTTTAGAATAAACAGGAGGACAGTATGTAGGTTATGTAATTGTTTCCATACATTTATAATGATTAATAAAATATAATTTTAATTGGCGTTTGCACTTGGCATGACATTTTGGAGGCATGTACCAGTTGCTCATGAAGTAAATGGTAAAGTAACGGTGAATTAATTGTTATTTTCAGTTGAGTTTCACATGTTGACAACATTGGTTCGTTTAGTTGGTTCCAGTCAAGGTAACTACGCAAGACTTTAATTTATTCGCGTAAAATAAATTACCGATTCCGATTCTTAATTATTGACTAACTAGAAAATTAGTAATCGAATAACAAATTCTCTTCTGAAGCGGTCATTCTAAACACTGAGCCAAAAACTGTTACATGTCGACATTTATGGTCGACGTCTTTAAATTGTCTTGAGTGAAACACAAATGATGCGAAACATTTTTTAAAGCCATATCAAAATCAGAAGTAATTCTCGCTCGCGTTTCGTTCTAGTTCAATGTAAGCAGTCAGCTGATTTGCTCATTAATTATTAACTATTCCGTGAGTATTTTTTTCAAAGTTTCCTTCAACGAGAAACGTTTTTGACAACTGACGCTCAATTTCTATGCATTCATATAGGAAACAAAGTTCAGTGGTTTCATGTTAGCTGTACATTGGTAAAATCGTTCAAGGAAAAGGTTCAGTCAGAGCGGTTGAATGCGACCTCAACTTTCGTGTAGTATTTTTTTTTCAGTAGTTGGTAGGCAGATATCGAAATCGAATTTCAACATTATTAATTGCTCAGATGGTTGGGGATTGCAGGACTACAATCAGAATTTCGGCAACGAAGATCGTTTAAACATAAAAGTTTAACAATTTTCTCGATGATAAATAAAGAGTATTGAAATTTGCGGAAACAATTAACTTTTATGTTTAAACGATCTTCGTTGCCGAAATTCTAATTGTAGTCCTGCAATCCCCAACCATCTGAGCAATTAACTATCATCGGCTCCTACCTACTTCTATGAAATTATTAATTGCGTTTACAGAGTTACATTGTGAACAAAATGTTGAACAGCCAATTTCAGAAATGTGACGCTCATTGAGAAAATGTATTAATTTTCGCTTAAATAAATGTAAATAAATAACAACTTCGAATGTCAATCAAAATTTAATATTTTTTAACACATTCCGTCTTGTTCGATTACTCAAAAGTTATTGACTTTATAACCATGACGATTTGATTAGTAATATTTATGATAAAAACGTTCACTTACTGAGTTGTGCATCCTCTTCAAATTAAGTACTTGTCTCGACTTTTACAATGTTTGTATTGTCATTCTAACCAATAACTTTAAATCATACTCGCGCATTTGTCTAGTTAGAAAAGTACATTCGATACTGAATCAGAAAACATATTTTTGTAGTACCGTATGATATTTCAATTAAGATTCGTTTAAGCGGACGGTTAAACAAAATTAGAACAAATAAGAAATGCCATTGTGTACAGAGTAAAAGAGGGTAAAATAAAATGTATGCAAATGCGGGATGTTTCTTCTGCGGTAACTTCGTAAACTGTGAATGAAGTCTGAAAAAGTCTGAAAAATTATGATATCGCACCAAAACGGAAACCAAATATGTTCATGGAAGCAGTAGCTTTTAATAAATCATTTCATGCCAGTTCAAGTTCTTCAACGTCGAAAATTCTCAATCCGGCCCTGTCTGCGACCCTGGCTTCAGTTACGAGGTTAAAGTTTTTATGGACCATTACGTCTCATTAAGAGAATGTTTTATAAACCCCGAAAGAGAAATCGATCATCCAGTGGTATGTTGTCGAACCACACTACTGATAGATATGACATCCTGCTGGGACCCTCCGTGTCCACACACGGTGTGATTTTACGAAGGAGAAAATATGAACACCATGTTGGCCTTAGTAGGATATTCACGTATATATAGTACATAAGTAATAAACTATAAATTATATCAAGTACCATATTCATGTGATTTAGCGATCATGTACAGGGTGTATCATAAAACGTTGAGAAACTGATGGGCTATTTTCCCCCAGGTAGTGTAGAAAGTCAATTCGAAGAAGCCTTTATCTCCATTCAGTATGCTAGCGACTGTATGAAATACCCACAAGCATCTTGTTATTTATTTAATTATTCAATTACACTTTTAAATCGTTATACTCTGGAACAGTGTTAAGATTTCTCAAGACTCAAGATTACAAGCAGGAAAACCGAATTTCATTCAAATGATGAGTTTATTCTTCTTCTGTTCAACTGAGCGACAATCAGTTTAATAAAATTTTTATATTTAATAAATTTAATAAATACTTTTACTTGAGACTTCGGATAAATGATCACTATTAAAATTTATAAAATTGTTAACGGAACAGCGCCGAACAAAAGACGAACAGAGTGGCGAGTTATTACTCTTTTTTTACTACATAGTAATAGTTTACCATTAATACATAATTATTAGTTCACATTACGTAATGGTAAACTATTACTAATTCCAAAAGATGTCCTACTAAATTATTTTTAATTCTCACAATAGCCAGAGGTCGTTTCAGTGAACATTCAGTTTATTTCGAACAAATGTTTTCGGAAAAATATTTCGCGTAAGTCAAATTAACAAAATAATTGACGTCAAATTATATCCTGTAAAACCAATAAACATATGGAGTACATACAATTCGCCAGAATTGTTCGAACAGCTGCATCGTTAAATGGTATGGAAATCATAGGCTGTTTATTTCAAGTGGCCATGTATTGTTGTAGCCCAAAGCAGAACTGACGCTAACTAGCAAGTGACTACTACGTGGAACTAGACCAATAACGACACCTAACCTAACCTAACACACTACACAGTATTACGTAGTTTTTTATACGTTCCGTGGAATAAGTTCTGATCGTCCTGAGAACCACGCCAAAAATGTCAAAAACGCTTTTGGTCTCAAGAGGATGTAAGTTATAAAATCGAGGTCCTTCTGAAGCTCCTCTGAGTCCTGTTCACTTTTTTTTTATTTCCTTTCACAACATTGTACCGTCAGCGTATAGCTTTTTTGTTTTCTATTCCTCAAAAATGCAGATAATCAGTCTAAAACCTGCCTACTGATGTCAATATTCATCAGCTTTTGCTAACAAACGTTGATGGGGGCCAGTGTCAAAGGCCTTGCTAAAATCTAAGAAACCCAGATCCCATTGTATACGTTTATCCAAGAATATTTTAATATCATGGGGTGATAAGAATAAGCTGTCCATTGCTGTCCATCATTTATTATATTATTATTAGCAAGATGCTTCACAACATTCGAAAATAGTATATGTTCCAATAACTTTACAACAACAATAAGGGAAATTGGCCTGTAATTATTTGGATCTGACTTTTTTCCTGACTTGTATATAGGAAAAACATTGGCCAATTTCCATGCTTCAGACAAGACTTTTCCATGCTTCATCAAGATAAATCATAAAATCATTGAACTATAATCAAGACATACCTTCATTTCCCAATTGTTGTGGTCTGTGTAGTGTGTGCACCGATATTTCGAATGACAAGCTGGTAGCAACCTACAACCTACAATTCAGTCATTTCATCGAACTTCAGACGATCAAATTCTGTCTTCTTGATTTTCCCGCGTTAATGATCTGCGCTCGTTTCTTGTTGGTTCTATGGCGACTGGTCTGACGAGAGCGTGGTTTAACGGTGTTATCTTTCTATGCTAGCTAGTTATGGTGTTTGGCGACTCTATTTGTTGTGCGTGAGAATCGAGTCGAACTACATCTAGCTTTTTGTGGTGGATCCAATCCGTCTTCAATTGTTCTATATGATTTCCATTCGATTGCTAACTTAGAATATCGGCGGAGCTGATGGACTGAGAATGTTACCGGGGTGAATGCAGTTGTCCTGGTTTGACCTGCGACAATTGGAAAAACAAAATGCATTTGTGCTATCAAATTTATATTGTATGGGCAGTTGCCTTTGGATAATATGTCGTTAGAAAATATGAGCGAAATTCCAAAAGTCAATTGGGCAGTGGTTGCATTTGAATATAAAGAAATTTAATTCAGGACAAAAAAAATTTTTGATGAAATTGTCAGACTAAAATGTTATGTTCTTTTGTTTTAATCTGGTTTTATTCAATACATTTTCAATGAATAAATATTTTAGCATTTGCTAAAAACAAATCAATAATTTATCGCCCATTGATTAAAGGAAGCGCAATTTTGGGATAGGACGATTAGCACCCGTCGTGGCGCAGTTGGCTTATGACGGACTGGGGTTCGGCGGTCCCGGGTTCGATTCCCGGCGCGGGCTTTGGCTCGGGGTACTGGTGAAAATGTGCCTCTCACATAGGGCCTAAGCTCTGAGAGAGGTACAGAATCTTCCTGTTGTGATCCGTCACTTCAGTGAATTAAAAAAAAAAAAAAACTATACATTTAATACTTACGCGCAGTCGGCGAGATACTGAAGAAAATCGTTGGTGGTGGAAGGATCGACATCACCACCCCGATCCAGAATTACCAGGTAGGCATGAGAGGCGAGACTGTAGGGCACACGGGCCGGACACCCTTCGGGCTCGGAAGTAACCGCTTCGCAGAAGAGACGCAGGGCGTCCGACACTGACTAGAAATGACGATGAATCGAAAAAAAGTTCTCATGTTATGTTAATCAGAAGGGATTAGTACATTTTTTTAAATAATATAATTTTACATATTACAATATGCTAATTATTTTATATTATTTTCATAATCTTGGTTTTAATGAAATCCAATTGGATAATCGACATCTTGTCACGGTAAATCGTAAGCAAATTTAATGCAATTTTACATTATTGATTGATTCATCTTTAGGATTTAGTTTTTGATGGTCTTAAAACTCTGATAATTTGGATCAAACGTGCGAATTGTGATTAACATATTACGTTCAGAAATTTGATCATTTTATTGTATGATTTTAATGTTACGATAATTTAGGATTGCAATGATCCTGCTGGGTCGGTGGTTCATGAGACAAAAGCTTTCAAAATATTGATTTGCCTTTTGCACCACATTTTTTTTCAACACAGGTCCCATTTTACAATTCCCTATTTTATTACTCTAGAAATCCAAAAATAAAATTTGACTTCCTAGCGTTGGCAGAACGACTTTAAAAAGAGAAGAAAAAAAAGAGAGGTAATGCAAACAAGGAAGCCAAAATCTGATTGCTCCTTCAGAACTGTACGACTCGTCGTAGCCCATTCGGTATTGCAATTGACTGTGGCTCGGCGGTCCCGGGTTCGATTCCCGACGTGGGCTCTCGAAAATTTCGATCCCGGCGTACTGGACGTGCTCCTCGCATAGTGCCTAAGCACCATTCCAATATTGCGAGTCACAGTTTGACAGGCACTGTTGTTTTCTATCTCGACATTTATTAATAGTAGGATGACCCAAATTGGACAAGGTGCTACAGTATATCTAGCCTGTGGCGGCGTATAACTTACTTGAGTAGCCAAGCTGCAGACAACCGCTAGGAAGGTTATCCAGTGAATTCGGTTGGTGAAATTTCCCGCCTGAATCACTTCCTCTAGTTTGACTGGGTCGAGGCACAGACCGCTCCAGTTGCTCTGAATCTGAACGGAGGACACTTGATCTCTATCGCCCAACTAAAAGATCCATCCACAAGCAAAATAAAAAATAATAATTACTTATTGAATTTTATATGTCAATTTTATCGTAAAAAAAACGAATAGAACTTATACATTTTTATTTAATTATATATTTACTGGTTTTCCTTTGATTTAGCGATTTTTTCAGACATTGATGTTTACAAATATTCAACGATGTAAATGCATTGTTCTTTTCTGTATTACGGTGATATGTTGACTTCCGTTAACAACAATAAATTTGTTTACCTGACGATGAAGGACTCTTAGCAGTCCAAGTGTAATCCAAGTCGAAGTTGTGCTGCTCGAAAATTCGATTCTCTCCTTGACCGGGGGACTCTCTCCTTTGGCCATGGCACGAAAATATCTGGAAAGATCGGTACAAAAAAAACTATTAAAAAAGACATAGACACAAATATTTCATTATTTATTTAATAAATATTTCTATTTTTTTGATAAAATATTTTTTAAACCTGAAATTTAACTCGATTCGACTTCTACAGTGAGAGAGAGAGGTGAAGACAGGTTTTCTGTGGCTTCTGAGTCGTTCCCCCTGTCACAGACCTCCCCTCCCCCTCCATCTACCTGAATTTCTACACCTATCTACATTCAAAATGATTTTTCAATTTAGTAATTCGTTATTGTTGTGTTAATATATTTTAATGTTGCATTTACTTCGCAGCGCATTTTAAGTAATCTGTACAGTTTCATGAAAACTACTTTGCATTGATTTTTGGAAAGTGTTATTCGTGGATGAATCTGTATTATTGGTAAAATAAGGACTTGATTATATAAATTGACAGCCATAACCATACCCTCTTAACCCGTTCATTGAGACAACGGATTTATTTCAAATAAATGCTCTTTTTAAAAATACATTATGCTGGCACGGCCTCGCTTAACTCAAGTGACGAGCCGCCGCTGCTCCGTTTGAGAATCAAATTTTGTTACTCTTGATGTTCCCCTATGTACATCGCCTGGTATTATAGGCGTACACGGGTGTAGATTTGAGTGCACTGTCGCCAGCTCTATATTTATCGAGACCGCATGTTCTCCTCCCGGAGCTGGTAGTTTTGACAGCTCTGGGCGTACGTGTGTGCAACACGCTCCACAAATGTCCACCCCTGATTATTTATGTGTGGCAACACTAGTGCTTATTAGGTGGTAAAAACTTGCGAGCAGTAAAAAGATCCCTCGCTTAAATGCCGTAGCAAAGACCCAACCTTGCCAAACGATAATCGGGGGTGGGGAGGAGAGTGAACCCGAGAACCGGGTTTCAATTCTCAACTTATGAACACTAGGTACAGTTTCGCTTTTGCATTATTTATATTTGTGAAAAGTCGTTTTGTTGCTGAAAATGCTAATTTTTCTTTACAATTCGGTAAAACTTACGCTGCTGACCACTGCAACACATCTCTGGGTTGCGTTCGGATAGCGGCTTTGGTAAACTGCTTCATGATGTCCGGCAGGTCGGCAGGAATCGGTATCTTCAAATTCGTCACAGTCGAATCAATAAATAGAGGCATGTTCGTCGATTCTTCTAGAATAAAAACAAGATCAAACAACAACCTTTTAAGTCAATGATCCAATTCATCACTAATCAAATAAATCTAATTTATTTAGCGGTCTCATGCATTTTCTGCTACGTTCATAAATCCGTGAATCAGTTACGAGAGTGAAATAATCCTAACGCCAAGCCCGAATGAAACATTATTCTAACCTTAAGTAGTGTCGATGAGTCTTTAAGATGTCACAAATCTTCGTTTTCTTCCCAGAGCGAGATATGTTGCGAGGGGAAAAAAGAGTTCAATGTGGTACAAATCAATGAGCTGGATTGATTATTGAAACCGGCGCCATCTTGGTTCTGCTAAAAAGATGGAAATGCGGTTGACGAGAAACGTCTGACAGCGATTGATCAAATTCTTGTCGCTAATTGGGACGAAAACTACTCCAACCAATCAGCTGTCAGATAAGCCACTGATGTACCGCGACCATATCTTTTTCGGTCACAAATGTTTGTCCCTTAATTCAGGATCGCCACGCTTCATGGACCCGTTTTTCCATTGAAATTTGGACGATTGGAATCGTACTAGGGCTGCGTCTATCTTTTTGAACCTTTCTGTCAGATGTCACTCAGATCAGCCACGAACAGGTGAATCTATAAGCTACTTCGCTCCAACATCTATCGCGATTGAGATACAAGTGTGGACGCGCTGTTATTCCTATCGCTGCAGTAGATCAATGGCGTAACCATAGCAACCGATCCACAAACAATAGATTCTACCGTGAGAAAAACAAATTTGCCTGATATTAGTGACCTATAATTTACAGTATATTTGATTCGATAGCACTAAATCTCTAGCGCTTGCAACAAATCCTCTCACAAAGACTGCAAACAGAGCGACGCTAACGGATAACTCTGGTACTGCGAGAGTTTTCTCTTGCAGAAAAACATTGATGGAGTCGTTTCAATGAATTAACAAGAAAAGGAAATGTTAACAAGGACAATGACAACATACACAAGTCTTGAAATCACAATATTTTATATTCTTTTAAAAGTAGAAAACAACGTAAATCAGGTATTAACAATTTCATATTAAACAAGAACAATATTTATCCAAATCGCTATTCCAAATTTCAATTTTTTTCTTCAGAAAAATATGGTTTGCATCAAATCTTATGATATGGCGGAGACTTGGTAGATCAGTTTCCGGTCAACATTCTAAATCAACGAATAGTCCTCATCCATGTTACTTCGGAACTTTTGGAGCTCCTCCTTCAGGGTCCGTATCAGATACTGCGCTTCCGGATCCGGGTGGCGACGGGAGCGCTCCTGACGACCAATTTCGTTGTCGCCCAGCACCGGCGTGAGAGTCTGAAAGCTCGCTCTGCGCGATGTCGGCGCCGTGGCCAGGACCGGACCGTAGGCGCCGCCGTACGACTCGTACTGGCCGTGAGTGCCCACTGGTTCAGTCTGGTGGCCGTTCGGCGCGCCGCTGACATTGCCAATGTGGTCGGTCATCGGCCGGACGTTCGGAAAGACGTTGGTTCGATTGATGGTATAGATTTTGGAATCGTTTTGCAGCGAGTTGCGCGGCGCCGCTGTGGGTGGCGCTGCCGACGAGAATGGTCCTCTTTGTGTTTCGTGATTCCCAAAATGATGCTAACACAATATTTTTGAAAAAAATTAGATAGCAATCAGAATCTGAAATGCGTTCAAGATAAATAAATTATTCTAAGCGTATATGGACGTCCATATGACGATTTTAGTTTGAACTTTGACATACACATTTCATCATTAAAGTTCCTCTTAAACAATTTAAAATTATTACTAACTAGCTGACTCGAGCCACGCCTTGTTGTGGCTTCCGGTTAAATGGTTCGGTCACACTACCTCGTGCACACAATTTTCCCTTTTTCCCGGGAATTTCTCATCCCGCTTTCCTGCTTTCCCGTTCTTTGCCGCTTCCCGTGCTTTGCCGCTTTCCCTTGCTTTGGCGCTTTCCCGTGCTTTCCCGCGACGCATGCAAATGTGCTCTCTGGTGGCGTTAAATGAAAACTGTGAGG
>JAQGBY010006166.1:0-13537 GCA_034698785.1 Mycogona germanica
CAAAACCATCGATTGAGTGGAATTGTGGATTGTGCGCATGCGCAGATGACGTAATTTGATGTTGAGAATCAAATTTGGAAGACCAAAATGCACGACCTGGTCATGTATGCCTACCATTCACCATCTTTGTGAGTTCAACACACTTAAGAAATGGGAAGATGTTTGACAATGGGATAAGTACGGAATCGACTGATTTCGGAACGAGAGTCGCCGGGTCGGGCTTGGGTGAGCGAACGGATATCCGTCGCTAGTCCGCCATCAAAAAATCGAGCAAATCACCCGCGGATCAAAAAGCAGCGCCCAGAATCGTGATTTTCTCAAAACCCTCTCCATTATCGATCAACGTTCGCCGAATCGAGGAATGACTGGTGTCCGGGTCATCACCCGGAAGTCTCCGCCCACCAGCTCCAACTTGCACCCACCCACCCTGAATATTCCGCAACGAGCCAAAAATGCTCTAATTACCCATAAATTGAGGAAGAGTGTAGTTGTTGGCAGCGTGTTGGCGGGAACGGAGTTTTATCTCCCACGGGTACTTTGCCCGCCTAACTACATGCGATGGACCGACGAAACGTTCCCGCCACAAGATCCTCCTGTGACCCGAATTGAAATCGGGGCATTTTATCAATTGAAATGCAGTGAATGAATGTAACCTTCAAGCACTATTGCACAGTGTGAGAGATATATTTTCATCAGTACTGACTAAGAAACGAGAGCCGGCGCCGGGAATCGAACCCAGAATATCGCACCGGAAGTCTGTTCGTTCGAGCAACTGCTGACAACAACGTCCCCGGAAACGACACGACCCAGGCATTCTTTTTGAAGTCGCCTATCCTACCATTTAGTTTGTTGGACGCGACAAAATTTCTTAATCAATTATTTAAATTGATTTTCGGCGAATTCAGAAAGTTAATGATTATTTTTTTGTTATGAAGATCACTTGTTTAGTTCGTTATTGAATACTAGAAGTAAAACACGAATATAGAGTGACTGTTTTATGCAACTGGAAATAATCATTGTAGTCACTGATAACGAGTAAGCTTGGCAATAAATATATGATTATGTACTTTTGAGTTTGTATTTTGAAGTTTCATGTTGTTAGGGAATGTCAATTTATGATGTTGTTTCATCACGTTTGAGTGAAGTTCTTGTTGGAAAAAGTTTATAATTACAATTAGGCTCGAATCCAGTGATGGATACTACAGGAGGGCCTTAATATAACCATTGATTGGAAATTTAAAAAAAATTAAAAACCACACACGAAAAATTTGAAGAAAGTCGACTATGAAATGTCTAAGCAGAAGTGAACGAGCACGGGACCGAGCAGGGGAAAATCGACGACGAGCTGGAGAGGCTCCACAAATAAAAATAATAAACTGAAGGCACGCCGCCTGTAGATAAGGTCTCGAAATCTTAATTTTTTCTAAATCTTTTTGAGTTTTGACGAAGGAAAAAAGAGTGATGTCTTTCAAAGTAGGTTTTCACAAAATTCAGTTTATTGTTTTTATTTATGGAGCCTCGTCAGCTTGTCGTCGATTTTACTGAGCTCGTTCACTTAATGCTAAGTATTTGATTGTTTTGAGGGACAATTTGTTAAGTGAATATTCAATTTCAAAAAGGTGTAATAAACGCAGGGCCTGTGCTATAGCTGGAAGTGATTATTGGAGTCATGGGCACAATAAATGAATTAAAGATGATGGCGTACTGATCGATTTTTGACAAAAGAGAAAAATCAATAACTAGTGATGCGCGAAATTCGTAAAACATTCGAATAAGAGTGAAATATCGGTGGTTCTGATGAAAACTAGCTATAGTTATGAGATTTTCTTAAAATTAAAAAAGCAATCGTATTACTTTTCATCGATATTCGGAAAAGTGGTGTTCAAAAACAGACTCGATCAAACAAGATCATCGTTAAAATAATTGATTATATTTATAGCAACTATAAGCACTACTTCTATTAGGGGCCCTCTTGACCTATTTGTTAAGGAAGTCCACCAGCGTTTCCGCTCTAGAAAAAACTAGGTAGGGATCTTTAACGTGAACCTGAAATCGTACAGGCTTTTCTTCCATTCTGAAGGAAGGTGTACGTAGGAATTTCTCTCGTCAAAAAAATTCCAACGGTCTCCCGGTCGGGATTCGAACCCGCGATCACGGGAATAACAGTTTGAAATGCTAACCACTATGTCAGATGGAAAGTTTATTTGAAGATTTTGGCACCAGAACATTTACACTTCTTCGATCATTTGTTATCATTTTATTTTTATCGTTCCAAAGATTCCTCCATTATGCGTTCGACCCAAAAATGCAAATGAAGTGAAGTCTTGCGTGGAGTTTTTCGGAAGGGTCTCAGACCAGTGGAACGACGACGACCTCTTGGCTAGTCGAAATTAATTGTCGATTGTTGCTGCTTGCTTCGTCGATCCCGTGGTCACGCTTCGTTGGAAATGGATAGGGCAGAACCCCTGACTAGTCAAAGGAAAGTCATGGCCTGCTGCTCCGAGGCTCACATTCCATTCGAAACCGATATCCCCACGTACTATGGAAAATGCCGTCGGTCTTTGACCTTAGAGCATTTTAGTAAAGGGTCTCTACTGGACCTCCTAATATATATTGATATGGAAAATGCAGTCATTTTGAACTTGACAGTGTGCACTTTATTAAACTGATCGACAGTATCTGCGGCTAATGCGCTGATTCGCATTTTTAATTATCCGCTACTTGAGAAATTGTCCGATTCGCTCGGCTGTCCACGTCATGGTATCTCGAAAGTATTTTCTAATATTTTTTAAATCTCTATTTTGCGTGAGAATCACATTTAAAAAAAATTGGATTCATAAAATGTTTGACAATTGAAATATATAATCTTTTGATAACGAAAATGTATTATCTTCTTATTTTGTGAAATCGTTCTCAGAGTTATTAATTGAATAATAATTAGAAATTCGTGATCTAGTGAGGAAAATGTCGCTGGCATCACTGGTAGCACGTGATTAACGCACGTGAGAGCGACTACAGCGCCATTTTGGTCGAGTGGAGATCAAGTGGAGACGCCATCTTGGAATTTTCCTTTTTTAATGGCAATGCTTAAAACTTCAACGGCTCATATCTCGAGAAATACACAAAATTGAGATCTGAAATAACTTGCATTCAATTATAAGTTTGCGGAACTATCTACAGCTCAAATTTTATTTTATTTCGTTAAGTAAACGCCAGACACTTAAAAAGATATTCAAGAAAGAAAGGAAAAGCTATCAGGATCATAGGCTAGATCAGTGGCACATTTCCTGCAACGCTGTTCTAACATTCTGGGTTCGAATCGAAATGATTAGAAAATAAGACGAGTGGCAGACTCGGCTTTTTCTAATAATATTTTACTATTATTTTAATTTGAACTGGCAATTTCGAAAGATACAGTTTCGACAAGACCGGGACTCGAACCACGGATCTCTGGATTGCCGGTCCAGTGCTCTAACCACTTGAAACTCGGTCTGTTCGAAACTCTGTATTTTTCGCAATTACCTGTTTAAATTAAAATAATAGTAAAATATTATTATTATTATAAAAAAGACGAGTTCGCCACTTATGTGCGTCTCTTTCATTCGGTGCTGTTCCGAATTAACCCTTTCTCGATTTAATATCATACAGACGTTCTAACAAAAGTCTTTCTCAATAGTTAATTGTTTATTCATGGGCCAATTTGGTCATCACAAATCAATTATGTTCTGTTACGCATACTAGTAATTTCGTTGGAAATCGAGTTATGCAAATTTCATTAACAACTGTGTGTTACATCTGCGGTTAAATTTTGAAACCTATTACTCATGTTTGAGGAAATTACAAACTAACGAATGAGAATTTTTTTCGATCGCCTTTCAGTTCGCCACAAACACTCGCTTCGTCAGAATTGAACGGTGGCTTCTATTTTTTCGATTAAAATTTCCTCTCGAAAGCCATATTAAATTCATAACCAGCCGAATGCAATTTCAACAAAAATCTCTCGAGCTGAAACATCCCCCCAGACAATTTGTAATTTTTATCGTATCCGTCTTGGAGTGCCCGCCTAGGTTTCTTTTTTCTTTTTCTTTTCTTTCGTCGTTTCTTTCACTATACTTCTGTCTCTCTTATTAATATCACTTTGACAACAAGCAATATCGGGCAATTCCTACAACTAGAATTCGAGTAACTCGATACCACCGAAACAAGTCTTCCTCTGGTGAAGTGATTCAACACTTCCAAGACTCTTGAGATGTTGAGGAACTTAGTTTCTATTCGCGGCTGAGAACGATCACGACTTTTGTATTAAATTTGGCTTAAAACATTAAAAGAATATTTTAAAGAAAAAGTTATTACAAATACGTAGAATTCAGGTATACGGATATAAGGCTTTTTTTAAATGTATAAACTTGTACATTATACAGTGTGAGAACTAATAAAATGAAACCGATTCAAATTTTTTAAAAATATATATATATATATGAAAAGGCTGGTGAAATGGAATGAAATTTAGCATATGCACGCTGACAAAGCCTTCCTTTTTTAATTGCCCCTGAGTACGTGAAACTCCGTGACGACATAATTCGAATTCTTCAGATCCAAAATGGCGTTCACAGAAGAACAAATCACGTTTCGCTCTTGAATAGCGAGCGCCATTTTGAATCTCATAAATTCGAATGATGACGTCATGCATGCACGATGGCAGTTAAGAGATAAAGCTATTGCCAAAGGGGATGCTAAATTTAATTCCATTTGATAAACGTTTTCATATTTTAAATTGCAAATTTGAATCGGCTCTCTTTTTAAGTACTCACACTGTACATTCGTAAATATTCAATAAAGTAAATAAAATTGATCGACTAAATAATTTGATCTTTAAACATATAAATATACATTTCTGAGTACCTAAATATTAATCTTAGACACCTCCAACGTAAAACTGGTAATCCGGTTTAATATGTACTCATTATTTGATTTAGAACTGATTTTCTGATTCGATGCTGACATATTACCAGATACATGTAACCAAATCGATTCGCCAAATTTTAATTCGCCAAACACACTATGTATTTTTTTAATTTGTCCTTTCTCGATTTGATGACGTCATCTACGGAGTACTCAGACGTACACACGACGCACATTGCAAGCTCAACGGATCAGGTTTAGTGAAAGCGTTTATGTAAAAGTCCAACAACTAACCAGTTCCCATCACAAGGACGTACAAGAAGAAGGGAAACAAAAATAAGGAAACATATTCATGAAAGTGCATTGTATTTGGGGCAATTTTTCTTTGATTGAGTACCTTGGCCAAGACTGAAGCGCAGAAGCGGCAACGACCAAAGTGGGCACCCGCACTTTTTTAATCAAAAAGGAAATGCGATAAGAACGAGTCTGTGCATCCCCTATTATGTATATGTATTGTCAGCAAGAGTGTCTACACAAAAGATATAACCATGTATATACATAGTATATTTCCACCATTTTCTCGAGATAATGCGATGATGCAACAGACTGGCGCTTAATAATGCCTAAGTGTGGAGGCTATATTGAAATATTACGTAATACGTTCTAGTAGTGGTGAGAAATGGCATCTCAAGTACATGGAACCTGGTTCTCATCAATTAGGACAGCATCTTAGAGGCATCTCTTAATGGCGGCGTTCATCATTTCGGTAACGAAATGTTTCTATTATGTACTTCCATTAAAACGTTAGGGACGCAATTTTGAATTTGCATTACAATTAATTTTTTAAGAAAATGTTTTTTATTTTTTACGTTTACGACAGTGTTAGTACTAAAAAAGTTCAAATTTACAATTGAAAATCTGAAAACGTTCGTCAAATGGAGTGAAAATTGGTATCCATGTTGACAATAGCTTTCTTTTTTAATTACCATCGTGCACGTGCAATTGCATGACGTCATCATTCGAATTTATGAGATTCAAAATGGCGCTCGCGATACGTCATTTTCTTATTTTATTTTCATGGTAGTATTCACTAATATGGGGGAATTGCAGGACTACAATTTAATTTTCTTCCTTGCCGAGTTTCAAATTGTAGTCCTGCAATTCCCCCATCTTAGTTATTTTCTTTTTTAACGTAAAACGAATCAAGCGTTTCGCTCTATTTCTGTGAACGCCATTTTGAGTCTGAAGAATTCGAATAACAACGTCACGGAGTTGTACATCCTCGAGGGCAATTAAAAAAGGAAGATCTGGTCAAAATGTAGGCTAAATTTCATTCCATTTCTATTTTTATCAGTTCTCTTTTTAAGTACTAACACTGTATTTGACCAATACCACCAATGGGGCAACAAAGTTAAGTTTCAAACTGGCGTTCCACTTTCACTTCAAATTTAAAGACATTTGTATATTTATTCTTCCGAATTTCTAGACCGACAAATCGACCCAACTACCATTTTCTGCGAAATAATGTAGAGACAATAGCTATTCACTCAATTTTGTCGCTTGAGAAATTCTACCTTGTTCTATTCTAGTGACTCATTAAAAATGCAAACCCCATTCAGCTTGAAAGCACTTCTAAACTTTCAAGTTTCTAATTTTCAAACTGGAGTATTTCATTTTTCGTCGTATCTAAAAAATTGACAAGGAGTTCGAAACTTTCGAGTGGTAACGGCCGAATTTCGGTTCCAGACTTAATTTTTTTTTTTACAATTGGAAGCTCCTCGTACAGCCGCGCCCATTAACCAATGAAACATTTATGGTTTTCCAATCGAGTCGAGAGCATCTAAATTCGTTTATTTTTTACCGAGTACCGCTTTTCCGAGTTTTTCCCAGTGAAAATACGACAACAAAGGCACTTCAGCTCCCTTTAATCAGGCTCGTGAGCCCCACTCATTTGTTATCTTCAAGTTGATCATCAATCAATATCGGATCCGATACGAGAATGAACGCATACATTTTAATATTCATCCTGACCGACGGTAGTCCTGTATACCGCAACATTATGGGGGTATCGCCAATTTCATTAATATTTTATTTAGTTGAAATACTGATATTACTGATATAGTATGCATGTATTATTATCTGCTTGAGAACCACTTTCAATTTGCAGCTAAATGCTCTCCTTAAACGTACTGTACCCGTTAGTTGGTTCGACGATCCCCGGCCCCGGTTATATTTTATTCGATCCAGTGGTAGGACTGATCACTATGCTATCTATCAAATAGTGTACTAACATCATGGTGGACACACATTACAATCGAGTAGAGAATTTATTCGCTAAACCTGACTGAAAAAGAAATTAATAAATATTAAACTTGATTTTCATGTCCGGAGACTAACTCTCGAACGGTTCAATGAAATGACATAAAAATTTACATACAGTTAGTAAACCTTCATAATTTGCTAGCGACGGAATATCAGATCTCAATTTCCAATATATAATATTAAAATAACCCTTACCAAATTCTGGATAATCTCCCTTTCGTTTCAAACTTAAAAAATGGCGTCTCCACATCAAAAGCTTGACGTCGTCGATTTCACGAGACAACCAAGCAAACCAGATAACAGTTCCAACCAACTAAACCAGATAACAGTTCCAACCAAGCACACCATACCACATACTATTACCGGAATAATATTTTCAAAATAAAAATAAAATAACAATATTAAAAAACATAAAATAATCAAAAAGATATTTTTTAAATGATTCTTTTTCAATTTAACATAACAATTGTCAAACGATTGAAAATCCAAATTTTTAAATATAAAAAATAACATGTTGAGGCACCACTGCATGACGTTATTATAGCACTTGAAAATTCGAATTTTACAACAAACAATTAATTTTAAACAATTATTAACCGTATTTTAATAACCATTACACAAATATTTATGCATTGTAGACTGTACAGTGTATAAATAAATCAAAGTGAAACGATGACATTCTTTACAGTGGAGATTTCAGAACTGGCCAACTTTAGGCAAGTTGGGAATTTTTAGAAATATTACGAAACGGAATCCTCTATTCGGAAGTCCGCATAAATTTTTCAAGGCATTATTATTTTTATTATTATTTGTTCTCTTTTTATTTTATAGTTGATCCGGTTGGCTTCCTTTTGTTGTGTGGCCCGATCGCATTTTCGTTTTAATAACAGCGTTCCGAACCGACTTTCTTTCTTAACCTTTATTTTTCTCTCCCCCCGGCTCGAATCGGCGTGTGCACTATAAGAAACGACAGAAGTCAAAGATTCTCTCGCCCAACCCCTTTCTTCAAAGATTCCAACAACTTCGACGGATTCACTAGCAAAAATGTGGTATTCACATGACTGCGCCTTCTATAGAAAATGTACACGTACGTAGGACACCTCCTCCTTCCCGGTTGAAATAATATCGATCCGCGCCTGGGTTTCTATAGTCACGAAAGAATTCTGTGAATCCGCTCGAGCAGTCACATACAACGTGTATAGGGGAGGAGGTGCCGTCGTCAAATTGGTTCGGATTCGCCAGACACAAACACACACAATCGATGTACTACCCTCTACCGGGCTGCCACCTGTTCCTCCTGCGAGCACAGAGATGTCTCAATCTCTCTCGTCGTTGTCGTGTTTGTCACGTCCATACGCCCCGTACTGGTGAACACACACAAGGTAGAAATCACCTCCCCCCTAATAATAATAAAATGACCCGTCAAGAGCGAACACTGCGCCCTCTATGATATTCGAATTCCCCTTATCCCATGACCACTTGCTTCCAGGTGCTGCGTAGCTTTGCAACTTGATGAACCGGAACAATCTGGGACAGATGCCCATGTTGATTCCAATTTATCAACAGCAATTTTGTAAACAAGAATGTTACCCGGCTTTGCCTAGGTTTACAGTAACCACCAATGAAATAAAAAATTAATTATTTAAATTTACCGGCAACACACGATAAACGCACACGATAGTCCGATTTTCGTTTACATTTGTGACATTTTTAAAAATTCAAATTTTCACGTGCTATAATGACGTCATGCAGTGGTGGTGCCTCAACATGTTTTTTTTTATATTTAAAATTTTGGATTTTCAATCGTTTGACAATTATTATGTTAAATTGAAAATGAATCATTTTTCAAATATCTATTTGATTATTTCATGTTTTTTAATATTCTTATTTTATTTTATTTTTTTATTGAAAATATTATTCCGGTAATAGTATGTTGTATGGTGTGCTTGGTTGGAACTGTTATCTGGTTTATTTGGTTGTCTCGTGAAATCGACGACGTCATACTTTTGATGTGGAGACGCCATTTTTTAAGTTTGAAGCGAAAGGGAGATTATCCAGAATTTGGTAATGGCTATTTTACAGAGTAATATTAAATATTGAAAATTGAGATCTGATATTCCGTCGTTAGCGAATTATGATGATTTACTAACTGTATGTTAATTTTTATGCAATATCATTGAGCCGTTCGAGAGTCTCCGAACATGAAAATCAGTTTCATAACAAATCCACGACGGCGGTATCTTTTATTCAAATGCCACATTTCCGTAAACAACACTATCCTACTGGAAAAAATATGCCAAACGACGTCGGTTTGGTCTTGTAAAATTGTTGATGACTATGCGTTACGTCGTGCTGTTTATCCAATTCCGATTGAGGGTAGTACAGTGTAGAGTGAACGTCCGCTGCACTTATTCAATTGACTTTGAAGAAGGGCCCTTCAACAGCCGCTCCCTGGATAGGCCGCACAATTCCTAGCTCCGGCTTTGCGAGTTGCTAGTAATGATTGCAAACCTTTGAGGGGCAGCAAAGCGTTACTATCTCTGTGGCTGCTACAATTCTGTGACACTTCTAGCGATAAACCGCGAATCGATCAAACGTGTCAAATCGATAAAAAAAATTGATTCGTCAATCGAAGAATGGCGTGTTTGTCTTCGAGCTTGTGTTTTAAAGCACATTTTATAATTCATTTTTTTCCAAATCTATTGTTCTATGCAAATGCCAAATTTCATTTAAATAGAAGCATTTTTCACGAAGATATTGTTATTTCTTGGTGTTCTTTTTTTCATGGATTACAGGGTAAATTTCTTAGTGGTTTTATGGGAATTCGCTCATTCGCAACTTCTAGAAGCTTCACTCATCAGTCTATTTATGTCTTTGAAGCAGCGCGTTCGATTTGCGACCAGTTTCAACGACTGTTCGGTAGATGGCGTTGGCGATATGTTCGCATATGGGCGTATATCACGATCGGCATTGTATCGCGTAACACAAATTGAGCGTGTCTCTCGATTGCGTTAGAACGCAAAAGTCATACTCTTTAACCGTTGCACTTCCGTTACGATTACTTCCGCTACAAGTCTTGAAACATACGCCCTTCTTGAAAGACGCTAACACGTTAAAAACGGTCCAAATGCTTCATATGCTTCCCTCCCCCCACGCCTATCCTTTGGGATCCTATCAGTTGCTTCTAGATCTTCAGATCTTCGGTCCAGCATAAATTTGAGCGGGAAATTTACTTCGCCTTGTCAATAAGCGAAGCCGCCGGGGGTTCGCCACTGACCACAGCGAAATTGAACCACGCGAAAATATCCCCACAAACAAACAAGTGAGGTCTCATTAGAATTTTGCATCGCGCACTTATCAGCAACTGGGAAACGCATATATTAGCGGCACCCACTGAGATTTGAGAGTTTTATGGAATAATATGTACCCAATTAATGACGTCAGCAGCTCCAATTTTGGCGAACCGAATTTATCGGTTCCGTGCATGCTCCATGGTCGGCCAAATAAAGGTTAGAAGGTCGTGCCGGTTTAGTCCAAGTTAAGGTAGACCTCTCCTGGCAACTAGGATGTTTATGTTTTCTGCTGAAAGACAACGAATGTTTGAAATAAGGAGTATTCATTTTTTTTAATCAAGATTTTCTTTTTCTTCTCAAATTAAATTCCGAATTAACGAGGGTATAAAGTTCGGAGATTGATTTTCGTTGTGCGTTTATTTTTGTCAATTGTTATGAATGACATGTTTGATGGACATTATTGGAATTTAAATTACTGAAATGAGATGATTGATGACTGGTAAATGGTATCGAAATTTGCCGGCGAATTTTTGTCACACGCTCATCATCGTCCATTCACTTTAATCTGGGCACTGAGTCTATCAACAATAAATCTCGATCGATAAACACAACAATTTCATGTGTCAAGCTCCTCTTGTTGTCGGACACCATCGTCGAGGCTCTGAATCCTCTACGACCACACAAGTACATGTATACACTACTGTATTCATCGCAAAGAAAAATATTTTAAAGTGGTTGGCTTCTTTATAGTGTTTCTACGTTATTCCATTAGGTTACTCTTCTTTTTCTTCTCCTCCCCTGTTTCTAGAATCTACCAAAGTTGTTCGAAGCACTTTTCTGAACTCCGTTCTTGTTGTAATCGCATTATCATAATGAAGAGTGTAATAAAATTATCGTTGGTCTTGGCAGTCGTTAAACAACTACTTGGATTCATTAGATCTATTTCCGTCTTCCTCCTTCTGTGTGTGCGTTCTATTCAATATACATGGAAATGCAGATCCTCTTATAACGCGACTCGTCCATGCAGTAATGATGCGCCTCTCGACTGCAGTTAAGACGTCTTAAATTCCGGAATTCTAGAAAATATGTGTTGTAATTAATGTAGGTAATCTTAAATCGCTCAAATTCATACTGGAACACATGTCTTTCATTTTCCGTGGATAGTTACGATCCTAATCTAATTATTCGTTTTTAAATTACTAAGGTTCTTCAAGGGATTGTGATATTACTGAATCATTTTTAGATATGGTTTTTACCGCTTATGATTAAAATCTTTTTCACGGTGAGCTCATTTTTTATTTATGTTCCCGTCATGACAGCGAAAGTACTTTTACTATTTTTAAAACTCTGTAAAACTTGGTATGATAGGTATTTTTTCATATTTTTGTGAAAAAGTACTCTGAGGTATTAATTAATAATAATTAGAAATTCGGGATCTATTGTAGAAAATGTTGCTGGCATCGCTGGTTTAGGGCGCACGTGAAAGCGACAGCGTCATGTTGGTCAAGTGGAGACGCCATCTTGAAATTTTCCTCACGTAAAACTCAACGACTGATATCTCGAGAAATACGTAAAATCGAGATCTGAAATAACTTGCACTCGAATACAAATTTGCGAAACTATCTACAGCTCAAATATTATTAAATTTCGTTATGCCGTTCGTAGATTAAAGAAAAAACATAATAAAATGGAGGCCATTTAGGATTATAATATTCAATCTTCAGGTTCTGGTGCCAAGTATCATTCAGGTAGTACGATTAATCGATTTCCAAAGTGGTCAAATGATCCGAGAAAGCAATAATATCATCGATATCGTGCGGTTGGTTGAAAGCCCGGCCCGTGCTGCGACGGGTCCCGGGTTCGATTTTCGGCTCGGGCTATCGCTTATTCGAACTTAAAGTCTGTTCGGGAAAATATGTTTTTCTAATAGTACAGTGCTGATAAGGCGTTGAGTAGACGCATCCCCTGCAGCGTTATTCGTTATTGAAGCGGGAAAGAAAAATACATATGGGGAAGAAATCCGTTTCTCCATTCCCTAAAGTTATTTCTTATAAATATTTGATCCGACATAAAAGAAATATTTCTTCTCTATTGATCAATTTCATTCGCATTTCGTAAGGTAAACACACCGCACGAAAGTATGAATCGGACTCGATCAAAGGAATTTTAAAGACATTGGTTAAATCTATTTGCACGAATTCGTCTAATGTAAAATACATTCGTATATGGAGTAGACTCGTGGGTATTGTAAAGTAACATGTACTGTACATGCGCATTGTTGTATCTTTTTTTCTTCTTTATTTACATGTACTGTATGTACATGTACGTAAGTAGGGCAATGGGGACGATTATAAATAGTGCGCGGCTCAGTCCAGGTATACAGACTGTAGTGCGTAGAATAAAGCCAGGGCAGCTTGAGTTGATGTTACTCCTGTGTCTTCCATCCACTATAATTAGAAAGTTGTTGACGTCGTGTCGCCGCGTAATAATTGGAATCATTACGCGCGCCACTGTGACGACACGATCGTGCGATCAAGTTTTTCGACGCATTGGCAAAGAGACTTCGTTTGACCTGACGGTTATATAATCGTCAGACCATCGACCTAAGATGTCTTAATTTACGATTCCGTGAGACGTCATCAGCAGAGGAAAAGTGCCGACGGCCTACTTGCTCTGGTTTAGGTTAAATATTGACGGGCTAGGAGGTTACCCGGCTTTGTCTGGGTTTACGGTAACCACCAATGAAATAAAAATTAATTGGTTAAATTTACCGGCTATTTTACGTGTACGCGATAACACACGATATTCCGATTGTCGTTTACGTTTTAGACATTTTGAAAAATTCGATTTTTCACGTACTATAATAACGTCATGCAGTGGTGCCTCATCTTTTTTTTATATTTAAAAATTTGGATTTTCAATCGTTTGACAATTGTTATGTTCAATTGAAAAAGAATCATTTTTAAAATATCTATTTGATTATTTTATGGTTTTTAATATTGTTATTTTATTTTATTTTT
>JAQGBY010006167.1:0-13535 GCA_034698785.1 Mycogona germanica
ATAGCTCAGATACAACTGGTCGTTCGACCCCCGCCATAGGCCCCATAAGGGGCTGCTTGTGGGTACATATTGTAATTATTGTAATTAACTCCTAACCGAAAATTTGACTTCCCCAGCAATATCCATTTCACTTTGACTAATCAATGAATTTGACATTTAAAAATGTTGACAGAACATTAACTTCACAATTAACCAACTGTTTTCGCATAATGAAGTAGTCTGCCCTCGCTGCAGATGCGCACCCACCTACTCGTATTTATCAATGCGGTGCATTTCACTTTGACTAATCAATGAATTTGACATTTAAAAATGTTGACAGAACATTAACTTCACAATTAACCAACTGTTTTCGCATAATGAAGTAGTCTGCCCTCGCTGCAGATACGCACCCACCTACTCGTATTTATCAATGCGGTGCATTTCACTTGTACCTCATGTTAAATTTTGGCAATTTAAACGATCCGAACAACAACAACCACGAACCCTGTTCCCCCCCGCACATCCAATTAAAATTCCACGCTCGCAATTTTGCGGCACTGTAAACTCGATACACAAGATGCTATCCAATTTGCTGAACATCCACGGACAACCGTTCCCGCCACCCGTTCCCGTCACCCGTCCCCGTCCCCGCAAAACCCCCCGAAACGCTCTTAATTGGCACACAAATTGGAGTGTAGTGCGAGGCGATTGTGTGGATGTTCTAAAATAGTAATTGCGCGTGAATCATGCATGGAACACGCGAATTCCAACAAAATAATTCAGACATGTACGAACAAATTTGTAGTCACGGATACTCTGTGTAACCGCTGCTTAGCCAAATTAGGGGTACCGAATATAAAATGTAAATGGGGGAAACCAGTTATATGTAACTCGATATGTTTGGACTACGAACCGGTGCATTCATGGTGCACACACAGTAACTAAATCTCATTGCCCAATGAAATTTAAACAACGCATTTGGACAGTGTACATATTAGCATCACGGACCTCTGTATTCCCAGAGGGTCTCTAATCTGAATGTCCATTGCATGGGCAAGTAGGCCGGTTATCAAAATGATTCGTCTAGACTGGGATTCGGATTGGGACGTTTGAAGATCGCAGAAAAGAGATTGTTGTTGAAAGATATTAGATAATTCAGCCATTCTGAAGGGAGAGTGTAACACCAATGTTGGGGAAAATTGTCCGCTCGGTTTCCACAAGGAGTAGAAGAAGGGGGTCATACTCTAATGGTTAATGAACTTGAGTTCACACGAAGCAGAGACTGTTGGACAGCAATCGGAACTTGAGTTCATTAACCAGAGGAAGTCTTGACTTGTAGTAACTAATTCAAGTCATATTTTCCTCAGTGTATCGACAGTGGAACAATCTTAAAAAAGCCTGTTAAAATTGTGCAACCCAATCTTTGCTCCTAGATGATCTTTTGAGCCCCGCCATAATAAATATGCGCAACACAATCTGATATCTTGGGTTGTTTTTCATACGCGTAGATCCAGCATCAGTCTGTCAAGATTCGAATTTGATACTGAATTCCAAAATGTCACTAAACATGGTTTTTGGTTGATATCAGATAACATCGAAAGCGCGTCCACAATCGCTGCAACCAACGTGTTATGTATTTGCAAGCATGGTACATATTCAAAATTAAATTAGCATAGCTCACATAATTAAAATACTGATCTCAATATTTATTACTTTTTTATACGATATTCAAAATTGCTGTTTAAACTTGTCCCGCGCAATAGTTTATTGAAAAAGAGCCAATTAAATCGATCGCAGCAACAGTCGCGTCTCATACTTATGTAAATGTACAATATTATCGTAACAATAAAATCCTAATTATGCAAACGTGGGGGTTTCAATAGTTCGAGTATCCAAGTGCACACGCACTTGTCCGAGAACAATTAAAAATATTTTTTTCAACCCGTTCAGGTAATGAAAATGGAGGGAAATTTATTTATAGATGTGATCAGAAGATGGTGCTCGAGCAAAACAAGATCATATAGTAAAGCTACACCATCGACAACAACCCCTAAATAGCTGAACGATCCATCAACCACCTTGTAATCTAAATTTGACTTGAAATTCACATGTGCGCTTATTTTTTCGGCAGGGACCGCCGAGGACCCATCACCATTCTCCCGCATGAGAAAAACACGACTCCGTTCCACGTGTTCTTCCGAATCGAGCGAGAATCTGAGGGCCTCAAACCGGAAAACGGACACCAGGGGAAGCTGCAGCGTCAACGGACGAAACACTTAAGCACCGTACATTGGATGCACACCGCTTACCGATTAAAAAAACAACTGTTGCCAAATATTTCACCGTTTTTATACCGGTACACCCCCGACTTGTTGGTCAGGCGTTCCAGTGTCCGTGCCGTCTCGATCGGCACGCTCCCAACACCCACTCCCCCCTTTATCATCGCCACAACCCACCACTACCACTACGATAGTTTCCTAATCCAATAACGCAATAACAGAGCAACTCTACATATCAACGAATATGAGCCCCCACCCAACGCTTGCGTCAATGCCAATCTTGCTTTAGAATAAAGCCGGGTAAATCCCCGAATGTGGAATTGTATTGTTTCGCGCTAACGGATTCGTTCGTGCTATTACGATTTGCTTTATCGGCTAGTCAAGTTGTTCATGTTAATTGCTATTCGACGTTCAATATTGAACCAAATAAAAAAAATGAAAAATTCGAACTTGTCATTGGTTGGTTTGCATCTCGCCCGAGGATAATAAATAAACTTGAACGCAGTGCACTGTTGGTCTCTCGACAACTCGACACTCTTACTTTGTTTCGGAAAATAGTGGGTTCTGAAGATAGTTTCTGAAATCCTCCTATCCGACTCACAAGATTGCTGAAGGGCCCACACGTTTAAAACAATTCCGATATATTGAAACACGAACACCTCATCAGAAATAATAAATCAGGAATAAGAATAGAGGCAATCTAAGGATAATAGCATTTTTTTTGTTTTATATTTTTGGTTCTTTTTGTTGTTTTGGTTGTTGATTGATATATGTATAAGTTTTATAACCTCTTTCTAATTGGCTCGGGTAGCAGAGGAAAGTGGTCATTTTCATTGTTGCATCATTGTCGTTTCAGCAATTTGAAATAAAAAAAATTTAAAAAACTGCTGTCCCATTTCAAAAGATATTGACAACCACTTAACACACAAAAACGAGAGGGGTATGTATCAGTTTAATATTCCAAACGAGCAGCTCTGAACCAAAAATAGACTGCATCGGGGAATTGTGAGATTTAAAAATACGCAAAATAGTGGGGACAAATTTCGCGCCGCAGAAATCGCATATTTCCGCCCATTAACAAATAAATCAATTTAACTAAACAACATTTAACCGTGGATAGGCAATTCTGAGGACATTTGATGCCACAGAGAACTTCGCTGACGAAAAAAAACCACAAGATTTCCGCTACCGCAACGCTTATATCAATTAACAGCGTCATTAATCATTCGCGCATGTCGCAAGACAGAATTTAAAAAAACACCGGAGCTACCGCTTATAACATAAATTGGGCACTGTAGAACAAGACGCCTTTTAAAACAGCGCTTTTTTCAACGTTTAATTATAATACAGAAGAAAATGAAAGCAACAAAAATATCGTAAAAGTGCATTAATTACGAATACCTACCAAAGTCAACAAACTAATTAAGCCAATATAGAGATTAATTTTATGGAAAGAGAAAAGACTAGTGCTCAGGCGCAATACAAAGCGCTGCGTTCCATTTAATCTTAAACGGACAAAAATTCCCTATAGCTTGAAACATACACACAGTGCATTTACAAATACAAAATATACAAACGTATATTCAAAGAACGCAAATTATTTGCAATTACTACGTGTCATTTGAAATTGTGCGGGTAAGCGTCAAGAGCTAAACGCCGCCGCAATTAATTTGTGCTTCAAATCTGCCAATCTGCTTCCGGTTTACTGGCAAACCGGAACAGGATGGACTGGGTACGCGCAAAACAAAAGACGAAAGTATTTTTCCTACCTGAACAGCAGAAATCCCAGTGCGGTGACGGCAGCTCGTCTCACATCGTCGTTGACGTCGCTCACCTACATAAATAAATAGACGAAAGTAACTTCAGATCAGCGTTCCAAAAACGATCCCTAAATTGTGCCCAACAATTGTGATTCGGCCAACCGGTGCACACAAAATACATCAATACCCGAGACAAAAAATTCGTATAATACAACTCCCTCTCGGCAGTAGTCAAACTTGTTGTGAAACTGTCCCGGGTTCCATTCCCAGCGAGGGTTCTCGTATTTACGATCGAGAGTACTGGTAAAAGTGTGCCCCTCACATTGTGCTAAAATGCTCAGCAGGGGTACAGAATCTCTTGTAGCAGTAGAAAATAACATAACTTATTCACTAGTTGAATTTAAAATATATATATATATATATATATATGGCCACTAGAAGGCAATAACTAGCGATGAAAACTGCAACCAATTCCTAATTGACATTAGTTATCGACTAAGTAACAGCAAGATCGAGTGCGGTACTTACAGCCACGTGTAACAGTCGGCGAATGGCCTTGTTATTGCCCGTTCCGCAGTAGGCCATGGCTATAGTGTACATGCCAGACCGACGAAGGATGGGATCCTTGTCGCGGCACAAGCTCTCAATCAACGCATCTGCTTCTTCCAGACGGCCGTACATGGGCAGAGCGATGCCGATAGCCAGACCACGGAGGATCTTTTCGTGCTGCGTTTCCTGGGCATACTGGAAATAAGAGCGAAAGGCGGCAATCAGTATGTCTGTAGAAATTAAATTTCAATTTCTCCAAGCCATAGCTAAACGGGGAGGGAGGGGTCTCACCAAGACCATATCTTCGATGGCAGAAGCGGACTTTGAGCCCAACATGACCAGCCCCAGTGCGATGCCAGCAGCTTCGCCAGTCACAGCATCATCTTGATACAGATTGAATTTTAGCTGCTCATACACATCTGGGAAATGGAAAAGATAAGATATCGTCACATTTGAGACTAGATTTTTAGTTGTAGACATTATGTAAAATTTTTACTGAACCATTTAAGCAATTGATTTCATGTAATATTATAAAATATCATATGGTGGTACAATTAGAGAAAAAATAAAAACTACAAAACCCGTACCTTGTCTGTGGCTGGCCATGGCAGCTAATCCGAGACCAAGACATCCTCCGTGACGCACCATCTAAATCAGAACACAAGAGATCTAACATTGTTGACTGCTATCTCTGACAAAACATGCACCTGCTTTTTATTCATCCAAATGGCTCAGTCAACTGATAAGCATTTTCTTTAGGCTCCATAGTTCACTAAACATTTTGTATAATTTTCAGAATTTTTTTATGTATTTGAACGTGAATGCAAATAACAATTAACCACAGATAATTTTAAGTGAAACAATGAGATTGTTTTAAAACTGCAAAGTTCATAAAAAAAGTAATTAAAAATCTCTTTCTTCCCAAAAAAAAATTTGTAAGAGAATGAGAGCGCGCAGAAACGCTTTCATTTTAAAGAAAAATATTTGCCAATGAATTTTTTCTGACGAAAAAAAGCAATTCTCTTTTTTCAGCATGAATAAGCACGAGGCTTTTACGCGCACGTACCTCGTTGGTGGCCTCTTTGAGTTGATTGAGGAGATACTCTGTGACCGCACCGCCGTGGTTGGCGTGAATGAGCCCTAGGGCGTAAAGGCCACCTCCCTCAGAGTAGCCACTTCCTGGTCCGGTCTCTTTGGGCAGGTAGGCAGCCATTAGGCTCAAGGCCTCCTTCTCGTGACCCTAAACACAACAGGAAACACAGGAACCTATTGAATCCTCTCATACTAAAACTACACGCCCAAAACAAAAAACAACATGAGCCGAAATAAAAAAAATTCATTGTAGTCTCTAAACTGCAGTGAAAAAGAATACACAGTTATAAGTTCAGGAAGCGCGCGCAGTAATCTTCGGTGGTTTTCTAAAATACATTTAGCTACCATTATGAGCAAAGTTGGTGAGATAAATAGCGTTATTGGAACACAATTCCTTACGCAAAATCTTAAGAGAAAATCCTTATATCTTGGCACTTTGACTTTTGGGACTAAGGAAAAGCAGATTTTAATGAAAACCGAGAACGTATTTCTGAAAGAGGACTAAATAATTACCATGTGAATCACACCCAAGCTGGCAGTGGCTGTGAACTTCGCCCAGTTGGTGGCTCTGGCCAACCAGTCCAAGTTGTCTCTGCCAAATAAAGATTCACAATAGCATATACATTTTAATGACATTTCGGAGTCACGCACGTCGATTACAAATTTGACATTACTGTGTTGTTGACTATATCGATCTGGGCACAACGTTTTTACCTAAGAAACTGATCGCAGGTGGTGCCGGCCTGCATGAACGAGTTGGCAATGACGGTGGCGGTGTGGCACACAGAACTTCGAACAGTATCCTAAAATAAACACCAAATGTCGAAAATAAGATTATTGATAAATCATATAGCGCAAACACAACATTTCTGAATAGTGTCATTTTATTACCAATATTACTGATATACTCAAAGGTTAGTGAGAGCGGACGTGAAACTAGTCCATTCCAATCTCATTATAAAATAATTTCGAAAGAGTATTCAAAAATTACTATTTCTTTATAAAACTTAAAATTATTTTTTAATTTAATTTTGAGTAAAATAGGCGGTCTCGCGATATATTTTTATTCAAAAGAAATTTTTTTTAACTTAAATTTTAAATTCTTTAAAATAAAAATAAAAAGTGGGATTCTAAATTGCTTGTTGTTGTCTAAGGATTATTTTAATCCACCGAAATAAAAATAAAACAATCATGTTAGTTTGAGGCAAAGTAGCTAATCGATAAACACGCTGATCGAACCAACTTGAGTTTCCTGCCTCACCTTGGTGTTCTTGAGAATGAGCAGATCGCTCCGATTGTTCCTGATCAGAAACTGCAAGTGGAGGGTGATGGTCGTTTCTCCGCCCAGAATAGTGGTCAGATTCTCTAACCGCTGCTTAAATATTTTCTCCTCGGGGCTCTAACAAATAAAAATCAGTTAACATTAAAGGCTTATCTTAATCAGAATTATCTGTTTTTCTCAGAAAGCAGGAACATCGTACATTTATTTTTTATTTTTTCACGCATTATTTTAAAAATTATTTTAGCATCATTAATTTCGGATCTGTTAAAAATTCTGTTTAAAAATAAGTATTAGATATTCTCTTCGGAAATTGTCTTGCAAGTCATCAATAAACTATTACTTACCAACTCTTCTACCTTGGCAGGCTCTGCGTCAGCAATTGAAGACACCTCCGGTTCCCTTCATAGAAATGACGTACACATGTTAAACAAACTAACTAATGTCAACATAAATGCATAAACTGATTGGCCATGTTGTTCTGAGAGTGTTTAGAGTAAATAGCGGATTCCGGTGCAAATGAAGCAAAACTAAATTATCTGGGCTCTGAACTCACCCATCCTTGGCAGGCTCGGCGTCCGGGTCGGCAACGGGGTCTGCAACAGTAACGGGGGCTGCCTCGCCCAGGGCCTGCAACACGCGTGTCAAGAATTGTTGCGTCGCACTCTCGTACAGATCGAAGGCGATTTGGAAGGCCATCAGCGTGCTCTCCTATGACGACAAAGTACAAAGAGATCAATCACCGTTTCTAAAAACTAGAGTGCTCTACAAACAAGCAAGCCAACCAGCCAGCTTCTTTCAATAATAAAAACAATTTCCCTTTTGTGTAACCTTCTACGTGATGTTCTACATTATCTGGCTTTGTAAATTTATTTCTGAAGAATATATTTCTAACGTTTGACGCTTGATCAAGTGTCACTTTAAGAAAATCCATGTTTGTTTAAGGAATCGAATTGCTTTTCAACAAAATGCTTATTTTATTGGAGAAAAATGCTGAATCAGGTTGACACATGGTATATTCCAATTCATGTCGAACAAAATTTGTAAAACCGAAACGCAAACACGCAAATTTTTTATGCGGGCAGACACTGGTAATGAAAAACATTTTACTGAATTTTCAAACGCCAAACAATTATTAGGACCTTCTTCAAATATTTCTCTGGATAGTCCCATTTAAAAAAGGATAACGATTTTGATATACGAATTTTCAAAGGTGCAACACAAACCCCATATTCGATTCTAAACATTTGTATAAATAGAAGTTTGTTAAAATTCTGAACATTTCCTCGCAAAAACACTCACCTCTCCCTCCCTTAGCAGGCGCTGCAGAATGTCGGCCACGGCCAGCGGGTCGTCCAGAAAGATAAGACACTGGCACACGTTGACAAAGTCGGGCGTGGCCAAATTCTGGTAAAGCGATACCAGCGATCGAAGCACCTGGTTGCGGAAGCGTCGGTTCTCGATAAGTGACATAACCACCTTCAGGCTGTATGACAACATACCCGGTACGTTATGCTGAAACATAGAAATGCGAACGACAATCAATAGAAAGTAGGGTGGACGGCAATTGCGCACGACAACACGGGATATTTTATTAATGTCATATGAATTCTTTCCTGAAAACCTTAGTTTCTGTGGTACATGTATTTGCATGAAATTAAACGCATTTATGCATACCGATTTAAGAATAGCGTCTTCAAGGGTGTCCATACGACGGGTCTCCAGTGCAATGCCCAGTGCCTGTTTAAATTGTCCGTCCTCAAAGCAGCGCATTAGCATGCGGTCAACGATAACCACCAGACGAGGATCGATCTCTTTGTGTTCCTCTGCCTTTGCGTCCAAATTGAACACCTTCAACTTGGTGTAATGATCGATACATTTAGCTGAAACCGGAAATTCCCAAATTTTAAGGAGCCAGCACAACATTAGGTTGAATAATTTTTATCTGTCCAATGAATATGTTCATATAATTTAGTCTTCATCTCCTATATCTCAGAAAATAAAATTTAATTAACACGTCATATCGCCTCGGTTTGTCCATGGCAAGTTTCTAATAAAAAACATTCTTCAACAATCAACTATTCCTTTTTCTCTGCCTTCTATTTCTTCTACTTAGATCAACTTTCCATTATTTAAATGTTGGACGATAAAGAAACATTTTTTACCAGTGACGCTCTAGCGTAAGTTTGTGCTCGTATTTCAAAAACTCACCAATAGTAGTTTCGATGTATTCTGTTGGACTGCTGATGTCAAAAAGATCTCCGGCACCCAATGCGTAAGTCAGGCAGTCATCAAATGACCCCAGGTGGTAGTAAACCTGAATTAAATTGAATGAAATTCTAATACCAATTTTCTCTACGTAAAAAAACTTCAATTTTAGGCACCTAATGCGCGCACCAATTTTTAAAAAAGTCGATAATAAACATAAAAATTATTAGTAGCCCTAACCGTGAGTAAAATTTAACGAATTTTAATGTAAAATTAAACGAATTTTAAATTCACTGAAGTGACGGATCACAACAGGAAGATTCTGTACCCCTCTCAGAGCTTAGACTTACTTTCGACGCAACCAAAGCAGCCAATTCTCGTTGAGGAAAACCGCGATCTTCATACAGAACCTCACTAGATGGAGAATTATTTAAAGCAGACAAAACATTATAGCAAAATATTAAACGAAATCTTACCAGTGCGTCTACAAACCTTTACTTTTTATAATATCTAAATCATTCGTGTGTAACCTAAACTTGCTAACGAAATTTAATTATGAAAGGAGAAATCTTTTCATGGTTTTTATCGAATTCTGATCTTGTTTGAAGGAGAACATTGTGCGGTTACACAATTATGCATTATCTAATTAATCGACATAAACTAATGAACAAATCGTTCGGAAAAAAGTTTCCCATCAGTGTGAAGTTTCCCGGGGAAAGAGTTTCCCAGAAGCCTTCCTATTCTCTCACAAAAGTTTCGGGAACAATTTCTGGAGTAAAGGGGCACAATCTTGTTAATATTTTCCTCGCTTGGTTTGATGATTTCTACTAAAATGGGCGTATCATGAGTGTTTATTTCAACTCGTAAAATTAACTTTCAACTTACGACTCGTCGTAGCCCAGTTGGTTTAGCGACTGACTGTGGCTCGGTGGTCCCGGGTTCGATTCCCGGCGCGGGCTCTCGATTATTGGCCCCGGGGTACTGGTCGTTCCCCTCCCATAGTGCTTTAGCACCATGAGGGGACCTGTAGTGCGGTTGACTACAGTTGATTGGAACAACAAAAAAACTAGTCTACTTTATTCACATTTTTTCGATGGCTTCGGAGATCTCGGCCCAAAACTCGTCCACAATGACATTCAGTTTTCGCAAGGCGAATATCTTCAGCTCCACTTCATCTTCGTCCAACAGACTAAGAATTCCTCCTGCAACAAAAGTTTTATTTCATGCGGTCAGTTGATAATTTTTTTTTATTCATTTAATTCCATTGAAAAAGTTTGTTTCCATTTTCGACTTGTCCTAGGCCACTGTCCTAGGCTGACATGAAATTTGGCATGTCGCAATAAATTACGAAGATCTTCGAGATGGCGGTGGTAAATCTTAAAATTTATTTTTTATACGCTTTGGTTCATGCAATTGAGATTCAATCCAAACACAAATCTTAAACGCACCCCATTTATGAAGTGCTTTGACATGCTCAATGGAAACGAAGGATTTCAGGCGGCATGACTTCGCAAAGTTGAGGGGTTTTAGGTCGGCGAAACGATCCTCAAAGCACACAACTTTTCTTTTCATTGAACTCTTTAGCTCATCTTACCTGCAGACGTGATATTCATTCTTTCGCCGATTTCGTAGTAATTTCAGCAAATTCAATCTAGAGGAAATTGATGACACACAAAAAGTCAATGGACTGATACACTATAATGACCGAGCCAAACTAAAATCACAAAATTATCCCAAATTCACAATTCTATCGGTAGATGGCGGTACTCTTTAGCATTGTTTGGCCACCGATATGAAAGACCTGATGGCCTGATGGTCTATCGATGCTTAAGACGCTTACCAGATCGTTTAAAATATGAATACTATAATAAAGTGAGCTTCACTAGACAGATAATATTATAGCGACGTCATGTTGTTTACTATTGATTATCTTTAACTTCATTTCTGGCTTTTGATTGCTGGCATTAATGAATAGAAATGCACACTCTAGTACCTGCATACTGTTGATTTCCCATATTTAAATGCAGTCACTACTCGCTAGTAGTGCTGCTATCAATCGGCAGTTCTGATACCTTCTGAAACCGGCCATAAAACCGCGAAAATGTAATCATAATTCAGGTCCAATGTCTTTATCAAGAAGAACATTGAAAAATTAGCATATTAAAAAGAAATGTCCATTTCTCATAAGCGATTATTGCTTTTAACAAATAAACTATTTGTGAATGCAAGGTTCCTTAATCCTGCAAGTCCTCAGCGTTTTAGTGTTTGGTAAACCTACAATAGGAACGCACTTTACAATATGGCCTTATTCAAATGTGTGTTGGCGAAAGACGCTATATGGTTCATGATCAAGAACCTATACCATGAATGTATCTTGAGACTAAGATGAACTTGGTATTTGTGACTAAAACGTAAGAAGAAAGAAAATACAATAAAATAATTTTCTTTATACCAAACAGTTATTTTCTTTTTTATATGTGATTTTTTAATTTTCGATTGAGTTTTGTGATCCCTGTTACTCATGAATTGAGAGTTTTAAAGCACTCTTCTTGATCACAATCATGCCAAATGCCAGCATATCAAGATGGCAGCGCCCGTGTGTCAATTTCTATTTTGAAATTTGTGTAAATCAATTTCTTGGGCTTTCGCAATGAAAGAACAAGCATGCAAACGCTTTTAATTCTTCCTTCAGTTAATCATAGTTGATCAGAAGCAATATGTGAGTTCAGCGGTTTCTCTTTTAATCGTGTTTTCATTGACCTTTCATTGATTTATATAGCTCAGCTTTTTTGGTCGACCTGCCGTAGTCGAAGCTTGGGCAAAATCATCCCTCCGATAGCTAGTTAACAACTGCTTAGTTCTAATCAACAAAGTTATTTTCGTAATGTTTTCATAGCTATGCTGCAGGAGCAGAATCGTTATTGTCATACCTAAATCTATCTAAATCTAAAATACATTGTTGCCAAAGCTTAGGTCTAAACTTACGTTCTGTAATGTCTCATTTCACGTTTGCCTTCTTTGGAAATGTCATTTTGTTTGAGTGTGGTACGCTCATGCAATGAAAGGTTTCTAATGAACACGTTATATAAATTGGACTCGCGCATGAGTTATTTTGTTTTGTACAAACAAAATGCCATGGTGTTATCGATATCAGCTTTGGCGATTTTTCATGTGAGCCTATGAACATTCTCATAAGAACTTATTTTAACCATTTCAGACCTACTATATCAAGAGGCTTCCTCGTCTCTATAAAGGCCTTTCAAAATGTGGCCCTTGCTGTTGGATCTTTCCAAGGATGAATGCAAGCGGATGCTCAGACGCCTAGGTTTGTAATCAGTTAGCTATTTATTGTCAAACAAATGTATCTTCATAACGGAAGTCATGTATGCCACCTGTACTTCGCAAACATGTTTTTTTACTTATTTGTAGTTACGTGACTTGGTTACAAAACTGATTCACTGCATGAATTTCAAATTTCAGAATTGGAGGCCTATTCGTCTGTCATTACTGCGTTTCGAGCCCAAGGTGACCTTTCCAAGGACAAGAAAAAGGTTTTGCAAGATTTGAGCACCATTATGGGGTGAGTAGCGAGAACAAAACTTTCTCCTTTTTTCACGCTATCGAATATATTAGGCGGCGTAACTTGCCCATTAAATCTAGTGCAGTAACTACAGTGAATTAAGAAAAACACTGTTAAAGAAACTTCACATCATGCATCGTATGAATGAATAAACATTAATTATGAGATCAATATTGTCCTCTATATAGACCATTTTGGGTAACAAAAATATTCGTTGCCGTGCGAAATTACGGTAATTTATCCACTGGCAAAATGTGAACAACTCGACCAATTGATTTTGCCTAATATCCTATATCCTTAAATGGATTGCTTCGCGGCATGTGATTATTTTGATGTTTGTGGTTTGTCCATAATACGAAAGTTTTGATTTATTCGACTATTTATCACTGCATTTAGAATTTCCACCGAGAGACACCGAGCCGAGATTCGCCGGGCGGTCAACGACGAGCACTTGGCCACCATTGCCGACCAGTAAGTTACTAACAGTGGCCAATGAAGATGTGTCGTAAGTCCACAAGTCCATTGGTTGTGACGTCACTGCGCTTGATCAATTACAGAGTGGGCGGATGCTGCGTGTCGTCGGAGTGGGCGATGGAAGGTCGCCGCCTTGTACCGCTCATGCCACGTCTTGTGCCACAGACTGCGTTCAGCGCCCTGGCCAACAGCGCTGCCAACGTGTTGGCAGTCCAGAATTCCTTCTTGCCGACGCCGGCTGCTACCAGCAACAAACGGGAACCATCTTTCAACACGCCAGCGACGATTATTGAAACTAGCATTGTAAAGAGCTTGGAGTCCATTTCGAAAAGTGC
>JAQGBY010006168.1:0-13534 GCA_034698785.1 Mycogona germanica
CTACGAGGCTAGGCAAAATTACAAGGCGTCCGCATTTATTATTTGGACTTGACATATATCTACTGACTGTCTTTGAAACATGTTTAAGCACTAGTCCGAAATAATTTGTGACGATTGTCCTAATGTTATTGACTTACTTGATGAAACTAATAATATTGCTATTAAAAGGTTAGCTAATTGCAGCATCATTCGATAATTAAGATGACAACAAAACTATCTAGTGCGACTCATATACGCTGATGTCGCCATGCGACGACAAGCAAATAGGTGTTGCTAATAATCGAGATGAAATTGTGAATGCTGGACGCATACCAGGAAAAAACCGGTGACGAGAACAAAAATATAATTCCGTGCACCGTGATCAGCCCCAGAAGAAGGACGTTGATATCCGAAAGCTAGCTTGGGCTTTTTGTGCTACATAATTTTGGTTGCAGTCATCACTATCTGTAACAGCGCGAATTGTTAACAACTCCTAATTGTCTCGAAATTGTTTCGTCAGTAATTTTTTTTTTTTACCTGTTATAACATGGAGTGCAGATTTTAATAAACCAGTGTTTATTACATTTTTGTTCTCGTCACCGGTTTTTCCTGGTATGCGTCCAGCATTCACAATTTCATCTTGATGACATTCCCCGGTGTCACCTTTATATTTGTGATGTTGCTCCTAATGGATTTCGATCTTTATCATCTGTACGGTAAAGAGAATATGAATCTCAATAAGTTTACGTGTTTTATATGAGACATTGAAAATGTTAATGTTAATTTGAAAATATTTAATAAAAGTTAAGCGAACAAGATGCTAGTCTAATTCGTATTACGTAGTACTCAAACCGATTAAAGAAAGTTTACAGTTTAAAGAGTTTAGAGTTTAAAGAGAACCTGCAGGTATATACAAATATTTTATACCATAGTGACTTCGCAAATCTATAAATGCGTATATTTGGTAACAGCACTAGAAGCTTTGATTGCTGGGTTGTGCAGCTTATTTGAATTTTTTCGAAATGTCAATGGTAAACTAAAAATATATAAAATTTAGTCGCCAACATACTCCAGGTGATGATGAAAAACTGTAGTTGCTACTTATATTTGACTCATTAAAATATAATTCTCTCAATTTGTGAAAAATGTGTGGATATATTTTTGTCTGTGAATTATAAATAAATTAGGAATTCCATCGTTGTTCATTTATGGCTAGCTTGTGTATTTCTATGTTCTCAAATATGACTAGAAAAAAGTCAGAATGGAAAATATGTTTTGAATGCCTTGAGATGAAAAATTTACTTTAGCTCAGCTTCAGCGAAATTTCTCGAACTTACTTGCAAGTTATAAAAAAAACTATACTAGTGTGTTTATTGGACGAAGATTAAATATTGCACTACAAATTTCCAAAGTAGCGCCATAGAGGAGACGCAAAAATTTATCATCATCTTCATTCACAGCGGGTCATGCATATTTGGAACAGGATATGCCGCCGGTCAATGACCTGAATCCACCGCAAGGAGAAAGTCATCGGTATTTCGGCGGTTCCCAAGTGATGGCCCGCGTAGCACATTCTTCGAAGGTATGCGATAGATTCGACCTTGCCAGACAATCTGATTTATAAAATCCTAGTCAGATCCAAGCAATTCTTTTCATTCAACAGCAAAATTAACGTAGCAGATCTATAACCTGAAATCCATGTCAGTGCATGCATTAAATGCGCATAGAAGTTCAGATGAACATGCCAAAAGTCTGAAACCGCAAAAGCTCACCTCAATAACACATTCATGAGTTGAAAGGTGGGAAATATCGTTTGTAACTTAGCTCGTCAAAATTAAGACCATGCCAAATCAAGACAAAATCGTTAAGTTTACTGATACAAAAATAAAAATAATTGCAGATCTTAACTAATTTTAGATTTGCTGGTCAGCTTACCAGAAATGATGGAAGTGCCATTTCAACTCTTTATGTGGTGACGAATTCGGTTTAGTCATTTCATAGTTTCACGGAATTATGCGAACTTATTTGGAACGAATATGCCGATCAAAGTGGTTCCATGTACAAGTGCTACCTATGGACTGACCAGGTGGGGTAACCCTGTTTTCGGAGGATAGTGAGGGTTGCTTAGACGGAGCAAAGTCCTCAAGGTGAAGGTTAGTCTGCGGGGTAGACGCGCCCCACTCAACTTGTTACGTGAATTAGATGCGAGATAAATGGCCGGCATGGAATGGGGTCACCAGGCAACAACTCAACAACAACAACTTTGGGGTGAGGGTGAAGACGCCGGGAGGTCCATCAACGATGCCAACAAACAAAAGTGGTGATGTCTGCAATGCTCCACCTACTCACTTTCATCAAGCAAAAGAGAGAGAAAGAGAGAGAGAGAGTTTGACACAGATACCAAAATTTCACTTATTTTTTTATCCCGCGGAAAGAGAAACGGAAATATTTGTAAACCAACAAACCTCTCTCAGATGTCATATTCGGTTTAATAAATAGAAATTAGGACGGTATAGCGCATTCGACGACAACGTAAACAGTCGACAAGGAAAACGTGTGTTTTATTTTTGATTATTATTTTTGATAAACATCAAGGAAAATTTGACAAAAAGAATCATCAAAAATACTAAATTTCTATGTTTTAAAACTTCCAAATTAAATTGAACGTCTGGATTACAGAGTATATTCAATAAAAATGGGGGTTGTGCCCGGGACAGGTCGTACGAAAAAAGACGAACAAGAGTTGACGATAACTCTTCTAATAATAGTAAACTATTATATTATTTAAAATCAAAAAATTAAGTAGCGTCAGTTCCAACGGTTTTCTAGTTTAATTTTTTCATTTTAAATAATAGTTTACTATTATTATATTGAAAGAGTTATCGCCAACTCATGTTCGTCTTTTTTCGTCCGGCGTGTCCCAGGCACAACCCCCATTTTTATTAAATTGAAACGTTTCATTTTTGTGGGCTCAGTATATTTAAATCGACAAGGCATCGGGCGTTTAATTCTAGACGCAGGCTCTTATTGGATAGTTTCTGTTGTTGTTCACTTGTGATCTTTTTCGAACTAAAACAAAGTATTGCAAATTTGGTGCCGCATTTTGAACAAAAAAAATGTAAGCAATACAAAAAATTGAATAGTTCTAGATTGCACCATAGATTGTTCCGATGCAATCATTTAATATGACGCATTTTAAGACATTGAATCAGGATCAGATGAAAACAAACAAGCAATTCAAAAAAACCATTTCTCGAGTCACTACTTCAGTTTTGTGCTACACCATATTTTGACTGAAATTGCAATTTAGACAGGAATGCGCGCAGCAGGATGCAATAAATTCGAGCACAAGTAAATTGAAATTTAGTTTTTTCTTCCGGAAAAGAAAATTGCCTTTCTAGATCGTAATCTGGTTGATTGCCAAATCCAGATGAGTAACTATCTCATATGGCTGACGAAATTTATTAAAGAAGACCCAATGCTATTTTTTATTTTGATTTTGGTAGTTAATTTTGTAAAATATTTATAGTTTCGTAATTTATTTAGTAGTAGTAGAATACAGAGTATCCTTATACAGAGTACGCTGTACCTTAAAAAAAATGTTTTTTTCTACGACATAGTTGAAATATCACTTTCCTAAAAAAACGTTGATTAAATTTTTCTACAAATAGGGCCAATCTTCTACAAATAACGTCAACATTTTATACAAAGTATTAGCATCAATCTGCCAAGGTCATAATTTCAAATATAGGCAGACGGAAAACAAAACACGGATTATCTTATTTATCATGATAATTACTTATTTTGTAATTAAAGAAAACTTTGTATGACCAATCTTACATTCATGTACGTGCACGTATAATTAAGTAATTAAGTAATCAATTTTCTTGTGATAACAATCAATATTATATTATTGCTTCGCAACATTATTGCATTACGGCAGACTAATATTATTGCAGCTACGAAAATTTAAACAATATCAGTTGAATATGTGCAATCATACAATACAAATGTTTGGCTTCACTTCAACCGTGCTTATTGACAATAAACAATGACCGTGTTGTATTTGCGCTGGTTTTCGTGATACTGCTGACTTGACTTGACCAACGTGTCTTTTTCCTTGTGATGTGTGATCAAGTAAGAGCTGCGATATTTGCGATGCAATCGATTGCCTCAAGTGAGTAGCGATGATAGCTCCCCTGCGACTTGATATTGATCAAGAGTTAGAAATATTCAACGAGTCGTTTTTTTTAACATCGTCACAAATATTTGTTCGCGATAAAAAAAAGTTGTCATTTCAAACAAACTCAGTCAAGTCAATTTAACTGCGACACTGTCTGAAGGATTTGAAGTTCAGGTGAGCATATTTATTGAATAACGTCGCTAAATTTGCAAGATGGGAGCCAAGGGGGAGAGGAGTACGGAATGAATGTCCAGTAAGGGTGAAGCACATGAGCATGGTGCATTAGGGGGAGGGGGGGCAGTACTTCGTTTTCACAGAAATTTTCGGAAGTCCTTTCAGTTGGAGGCGAGGCTGCATTCTTCAATTGCGTTTTCTGAGCGATCAATGTATCGCGTAGAAAACGCTTCCAAAAAGGAAATCGCAAACAGACACAAGACATTTTCCATCTTGTAAAATCTTCTGAGACGCACGTCTTTCAAAGCCGACTTTCCAATAATTTCTAAAGGAAAATGTATGAATCCATAAAATAAAAGGGGCTCTAAAAATAAATAAATGTTCTCAAATTCACCAATCGTTTGGCGTTTCTTTAAAGAACGACAATTAGTGCTAGTAATGGTATATGGTTGAGAACATGGTGAGAGCTAGTACATGGTTGAGAACCAGACACCAAAAAGCCATTGACGCTTCAAAACCTCGAAGTACTTTCACATTTTACAATGAAAGGTAAGGATAAAGATGCTCGGAGGCAGAAGTAGAGAGACGAGGGCAGGCGTGGTCAGCGCAACGAGCATGAGTGGAGATAGGTATGGCAAAGAGGTCAGGTCAGAGGTCGATGCTACTTAAGACACAACGTGGACGGCGACTAGCCATTTGGCCAAGTGAGTTTGCCGCGCAGCGTCGCATTGGGGAGCTAATTTGCTTCGTGAGTTCGGTCGAGGCGCATCTTCGTGTTCAACTCACCATCCAGCAAACATGGTAAGTCGTTTTCGATCGCACTGCATAATCTATCTTTTTTTTAAAAAAATTATTACAGCAATTGGCATTACGTTACAAATCATTTTCAATTCATCATTCACCAATTGCGAATGTTCCGGGTTCGATTCCCGGCGCGGGCTCTCGAAAATTTCGATCCCGGGGTACTGGTCGTTCCCCCTCGCACAGTGCTTAAGCACCATGAGGGGGACGTAAGGCCTGTAGTGCGGTTGACTACAATTGATTGGAAACAAAAAAAAATGCCTTGAGCCCTCGCATTGCTTATTTGCAATTTATGAGGGCTCAATCTGCAGAATCTCTCTGACCCATTTCTAACCAGAAGAAATTTAACGTGGGTTTCTTTTTTGTTTACTCGTGATAAATGTAAAACCGATTGCTACTAAACGTTATACAGAGTAAACAAATGTTGAAGAAACCTTCTTGGATCCGGCATTAAATGTTCGCGTAATTAAGCGTTCTTCCACATCCACGTTCTTTTCATTCTTTTCATCCCATTTTTTTACTTTTATACATGTGCTTTATATGTTTACGTTGATGCTTCAAGTAAATGTTGAATAAACACGTAAAACTGTAACAAAAAGCGTAATTGAGTGGTTTTCACATTCGCATCCTCATTTGCTGACATTACTTTTTACGTTACATTCAATACTGATCCTATCTTGGCGATTGCTGCGTTGAAATCAGTACTCGAGTCATCTATCAAGTTGGTGGCTTTGTAAGTTGCTCATCGCCATACTGCCTTAAACTAAGAGAGTGTGCACACAACATATTCAGTATACTGTTTAACGACTTGAATTACAATTACAAATTTTACCCGCAATCTGCCCCCAATGGAGAGGCCAATGGCGGAATAAAGTCTACATAGATATACTGTAGATAGTCTGGGTTCGTATGCATTCTTATGTATTCTTAGTACAATCAAAGAATAAGGGATTAGGAACATTAAGTTCAGTGGCTAGTACACACCATGTTTAATAATTGCCCTAAATGATGATGGGTAAGACCTAAGAAAAGTTATTCATTACAAACATAAATCGTTTTATTCTATTTTCGTCGAATTTTTAATTCGTTGCCGGTTTCAGAAATTATAGAGAATAGAGAATCATTTATAGATAATACAAGAACGCATTTTTCGCATTTTTATGAAAATTACTGGTGATCAAAACTAGAACAGAAATCTAGTTGGCAAATATCACTCTTAAAATTAGATTTTATCAGCCGCCCATCCATTAAATTTACCGTTAACTTTCCCCATTAACAATCTGAGCTTAACAATCGCGACTATTCATTCAACTTCACCAAATTAGTGATTTTGAATCTGAGATTTCAGGACCATGAAGTAGAATTTAGCATTTGACTTTATTTAGTGTCTGAGTTTTTAGCAGGCCTCAATACGCGTGTGGGCAAAAATGAAAGACCGCGGAAGAGAAATCAGATCATTTTATCAAAAAGATGCGCTCTCTAGTAATATGGTAATTAGTGCTATGGCAGCTGCAATTGCACTTTTAACGAAACTGCTCCCCACTGCGCATTTTCTTGAGTAAGTTAAACAAACCTCTTGGCATATTAGTAGTAGTATCTTATTAAATCTTAGTCTTGGCATTTGGTTACCGAGAAAACAATTATCTACTGTCATCTAAAGCAGGGATTTAATTTAGGCAATTCGATCTCCTCCGGGAAAGTAGCTAATTAAAATTTACAAATTCATCATAAGCCATATTGAGAGCTCCATTTAATCATGTTGAGAGCCCGACCCAAAAATAAACTATTATTTATTGATACCGCTTTAATATGAATTTAACGAAGGTTTCTAATTGTTTTTGCATTATCTCCAAGACAGACGAAAACTTACATGAATCGAATTGAACGAATCACAACAGTAATTTATTGTTATGTTCATTGAAATGACAATAAAGAGTATTTAACATCCTGCCACTTGTTAATTTTTGTTTAGCAAAAACACAGCAAATTTACATTTTATTCAAATTGATATTATTACTATTAAAGTGCGTGGGTTCTTAGTTATACCAAACTGACTCAAAATATTCGTATATTGGCAGAGTCTAGTGGTAGGCCTTTTGATAAAATAAAATCATCTTTCATGCGTCCATATCGAAAGGAAATGAGGAAAGTACATTATATCCCTTTAAAGAGTGGTGAGCAATGATGGAGTGCGCATTTCCAGCGATGGCCTACAACAGCATTCTGCATTCCCCAAAAAGCCATTCTTCTAGAGAATAACGCTCGTGGCATTTTCCAGCCCCCATTCTTTTGATCGCGCTCGTGGTGAACCCTCGAAAAGCCGGGATGGGCGAGCAAAGAGGATGGATGACCTGAATTCGTCGAGAATGTCCGGGGAGCAAGGTCACGGCCAATTTCGCCAAACTCAGTAATCTTTTAGCTCATTTTCTAGATGGCTGACTTTTGGCCGAAAGCCACAAAAATAATAAATGAAAAAAAATTATTTTTTGTACAATTTTGTAGCCCAGTCAGAAAATGACCAATGCCAGGACAAAAATACAATCAAACCAACACAACCATTTCCAAAGACAAATTGTAAAATGATAACGAAAATTTTTATTTGAAAACGAAGGGATTAAAGGAATTAATTTTATTTTCATATATTGCTAATACTTCATTTGTTCCGCATCAAGATCACCTAATAAAAAATAATGCTTTGAAACCCCACCGCTAATTGATTCAATAAAACATGTTAAATTCGAATTGTTTCAGAATTCTTTAAAGCTATCAACGATGATGGCGCTAGCCATACTCAATCAGTATGGATACTGCACGTTCAACTCTGGTCCACCAACACAAGGTAACACCAATTTATCTTTTCTGCATATTATTTTTTGTATGCTCGGCAATATGTGTAACATAAAAAAACAGTTAATCTTTCTTGTCGTTCAGTGGCGACGGGTTTAATGGGAATTCGTTTTTTTAAATATACGATTACATCTTTATTGCTTCTTCACAGTAAAAGCGGTAGTAGCATTTACCGTCAGCCTTATTTTTGTGAAATGATAAAAGTGATCATTAATTGGTTGGCAACCGAGTTTTTGCTCTAACTTTGTTCATTATTTACTTTTTGACTGTGTTTGCGTCTGATATTGCGACTGCCAACTATATCCACTCTACTTACAACAGTTAGTGGTGTCCTCGATCTGGTTGCGTCAAAGAGAATAAGTTGGTTTACTTGTAGTTGTAATATAAATGATTGGAGAACATCCCGCTACTTTATTCTTCCTTTAAGAGCGTTCTAAGCGCTCCAATTGAACTCTAAAGAATTGGGGCGATTAAGCGCCTCTAGCGACGACAATTGATAACTGCCGTCACCGAACGGCGAAATGAGCGCCACCCAATGTTAAAGCGCAGCATCCACATTATTCATCATATAATTTGCTGAGTAAAAGCAACCACAATGGCAATTTGACTTATGGATGACCATTTCCAATTGGAAATGTTCAGTTGTTTATGTCCATTCTATAATAAATTATATGATATCAAATTGACTGACTTTCTGCATTAGGTTGCTGCAATGGTCAAAAGTATTTCCCTATATCGTAGCACAGTAAGCCGTATGGGATTTAGTTAAATCAACTCTATGTAATGACCATATGCTGCCTGCCATCCTCTAATTTTCCTCGCCAAAATAAAATTCCAGTTAATCTCCAAGGATATTGGAACGTCTGCGGCCAGCTATCCAGTTAATTTGAAACTAATTTCGCTCTTGCAGCGCAACGACATAGTAATTCTCATAAACACTTAGCAGCAATGAAATCTTAATTCCAAAAACGTCTTTCCTGCGCCTGACTGAATTTTATGGTTAATACAGATCACCGTAAACAACCAACAAAGACAAGCTTTCACAGCTGAGACCAAACCGGTAAAATTAATGCACTCACGCACTGCTGAACTAAAGGACTGCAGTATCACTCGGGCTACATCTACAGTGTAGCGCATGTCGCGGACATCACCAGTATTAATCGATGACAGTAGATACCATTAATAAGATGGTGCCACCTACAGACCCGCTCCGAGGTCGAACAACATTGATGGAACTCCAGCAATTAATGTTAACACCATCAACATTTTCCCCATCAATTTTGTCTCGGATGCCGCGTAGTTCTAGTTTTCCCAGTGCCGAGATTTGACAGAAGCTCTTGCGGAAGTGTTGAACTGACATGGACCATTTTACTTAGAGAGCGCTATCTTTTTAATTAGTTTCATATGCTTGCAGTGGTCGTGACATCTTCAATCAGGTGACAGGTATTGTCTGTCGTAAAACAAAAAATATCACACGCTAATTTCATTCGCATTAATTGCTTCCGGATAAATTAATTCTATGCCATACCAAATGACAACGCGCCCCGTAATTTACCATATATTTTGGCAAGGAAATTTGTGAGCAACATCATGTCCGTAACAGGACTGGATCACGTTAAAGTTATTAGCGAGAAACGTCGTTATTTAGTATTAGGAGGCATAGTATATTAGAAGCATCACCGTTAATTGGAACGGCTGATATCAAAAACAATTAAGTGTCATTTGAATGCATTCATCTAATATAATTGAAATAGCCATTCCTGGAACTAATTTTTAGCGGAATGTGATCTATACAGATTTGTCAATATCTACCCACACTCATTTTCACATACTTGAAACAATGATGGTGAGCCAAATAAGCAGTAATGTTGCTTACCAATTAGTCTAGTTCGAATCTCTGTATATGGATGGATGTAAGACACGAAGACATTATTTCTGGTTGGAAAAACGAAAGCATCTGCTGCATGTCTGTAATCTGCCATTTTATTTTGGCTAATGATAAAAGAAATTTCAATTACACATTGCGCGTTAAATTTTAATAATAAAGTTCTTTCGAAAAGAAAGGAAATCTATCATTTAATGAGAAATTGATATAGTCATATAAAAAATATTTTTTGTGTACATGTCAGAAAACAATAATAACTGACCAAGCGACAGCCGCCTCGATTTGCAGTGTATTATTCTCCGAAGTTTTGTTGTGGAAGCAATAGCAATTACTGGATGTAAGTTTCATTCTCAAATTGATGTCTCGTTTAGCACATATGACGTTGGCACGCCATTAACATTAAAATACAATATATTAAACGCAACTCTGTATACCAAGCATGGGGGAAACCCAATTTAACCGAGAGAAGTAAATCTCTTGGTTGGCATTGCTGTCTTCGTTATAATTTACAATTCCCTGCCAATTGTATGTTTTCCCCCACTGCTCTTATCTCTCAGTCTATATACCGCATTCGTTTGGCTTTTATGATGTGCGTTGGCGTATCTCACCGACAGAAGCATCTTTCCAAAGACATATGGAGCGATAACGCTGAAAGAAATAACCTTCGCAACACAAAAAAAAAAGAGTCCAATTTGTCTTACTGCTTTCCTTACGACTGATATCTGAATCGTAAAAACTTGATTGCATGCAAAAACTGGGAAACGAATGAATCTCGCGAAAACGGAAAACATCAACTTTTATTGTAACTCGAAGCGGAAGTTAATCGTAGTGTGCGTCGACAGCAATTCCCCAAGCGACGATGGCAAACATCAACTTTTTTGAATTTTTTAGATATTTACAACGTGAATCCAAACTACCCTGCGGGATACCCCGGTCAACCTCCGTCTCCGTACGCGGGCGGGCAGCAGCCTAACGGATCCTATGCTTCCTACAAGCCAGCCCCTGGTGGACAGCCTCTCTACCCTCCGAAAAATACCTATCCGGCAGGTTCCTATCAAGGTAAATACTCGTAGAAAAATAATTCACCAATTTACAATGTTAGAACGAGCAATTAGAGCTGAAGCTCTGATTTGGTAGCAACGAAAACCTCGATAATTTTTTTTTAGTTTTATCATCTACAAGTATATCTCTGCTCATTTTTAATACACACACAGAGGTGATGGCGTTAAAGTATGATGCGGAAGTTGAAGAGATCGCTGGATACAATAAAAATAAACGGCAAAAAGAAACCAATAAACTTATTTTTATTAAGTCTAAAAAAGTGAAATGGTCCTCGAAAGCATGCTCGGGTTGAACTAGTTGTTAAATTGGCTCATAAGATTTACCACCGATCTTTTATTTGTTTTTTAAAATTTAATACATGTATTCTAGTTTTTTGTTTAAAAATATGATTACTTGTAGTATATGAAGTGACTTAGTTTCTCTATAACTATAAATTTCTCTATACTTCTATTCTATTCTTGCCGTTTTGCCAGCGATCTCTTCAGCTTCCGTATTTTTAATATAGTTTATGGCATTAATTAATTAAATAATCTGTACTTAGCGAGGTCCTTTGAGAATGAGTCTGGATAAAACACTAGGGTTAAATTGGCTCATGATTTACCACCGATCTTTTACTTGTTTTTCTTAAATTTAATACATGTATTCTAGTTTTTTGTTTAAACGTATGATTACTTGTAGTATATAAAGTGACTTAGTTTCTCTATAACTGTAAATTTCTCTATAACAGAAACAAATAAATTTATAGAGTAACTAACGATATTAGTTACTCTATAGATTAAACTAACGATATTAGTTACTCTATAAATTAAACTAACGATATTAGTTACTCTATAAATTAAACTAACGATATTAGTTACTCTATAAATTTATTTGTTTGTTTTTGCCGTTTTGTCAGCGATCTCTTCAGCTACCGTATTTTTAATACAGTTTATGGCATTAATTAATTAATTAATTAATCTGAACTTTAGCGAGGTCCTCTGCGAATGACTCTGGATAAAATTCCTCAAACTTATACTGACAAGCCTGGTCATTCCTATTTGTCGCAAGAGAAATTTTCATTGTTATGCAAAAGTTACTATCTTGACGCTTCGAAGTGTTACTCATCGTTAACAAAGACTCGATTATTCTACTCATTCAAAGGCACTATCTTCACCTTTGCACAAACATACTACTAGTGACTATGCGAGTAACAAAATCCTTTCACAAATTAATCGCATTATTATTACGCTTGGATGGGAATCACGAAGGCTATGAAAGAAAATTGAATCAAGAAATGGCAACGTTGGCTCCGAGTCATGTAAAATTTACAAAGCGTAGAGGCAACCATTCGCTTTCATTTTTTGACAAGGCGGTCGTTAAGCCAATTCCGGCTAATATATTCTTTGATAACTTCGGCCCTATGCAAATGCTAAAACCTAAAAACAAAAAAAAATTCTTTAGAGTGCTCTGTCATCTGATGAGTAGTGAAAGATATGTTCAAAGCCGGACAAAAGTATAAACACTGTATAAAACGAAAATGTCACGAAGAGAGAGATATGTTAGGCGCAACTAGGCTCATAGAAGAAATGCAATTCGGTGCACTGGGCGTGTACAAGAAAAAAATCTAAACTGTAATCCGATTACAAGTGAAGCATAGAGTGACTAGCGGTCCATTCTCGTGTAAGGAATTTAAAATCGCCGGAAATTGGTTCTATTATATTTTTTAAATCGTGATTTGGACATAAATAGTACACGCTTCGAACGAGGCGATTTATGCTTTATGGATGGCTCGCTATTCTGAATAAAACACACAAACTCATCTAATATTTTATTTGAAAAAATATTGTAGCAATTCCATGTAAATTATTGACCGGAAAATAACAAAATTTCTAATGAATCTAATGTTTTCCAATAAAAAGATAATATTTTTGTATTTTAATGTAAGGTGAATGGTTTTTATGAAAAAATATAACATCTGAAACTTTAGAAGAATAAATTTCTACTATGGTATTTTAAACTAAATTTTTAATATTAATATTAATCCCAATTACCATTTGTTGACATGTACATATAGTTGCCACATCGCTACGGAAAAGCACGATTACGTCCCCTTGATAATTGGCACACCCACATAACAATGCTCTCAGTGATTGCCAAATTCAGGATGCATCAGTAATTTTTCTGCCAATAACCATTCAAATCGCGCGTTTTACAAACTATGCCAGTCTGTAATTCCTTACTAGTTTACTCGATTAAGAATTATTTTCGTGTACCGAATGAATCGAGTTATCTTTTCAAGTAGCAATTACATCTTGGAATAATTTTGTACAGATGTGTATTTGTAGAAATCTAAATTGCATTTCTACTGTGTATTCGCATAGCACGACTTCGAGAGCATCATGAACTGCATGTAGTTAAACGTTCAGGGTTTGTACAAGAATTGGATGTACATGTATTTGGACAAAATCTGAAAAAAAAAATTAATTTCTCATAGTGTATTATTTATTTGCTATACATTTATATTAAAATAGAGATCTAAACTTTATTTTTACCCCTTTGTGGATTGAAGAACTCATGAAGGCTGTTAAAAAAATTGACAAATATGTAAAATACATGAAACATGT
>JAQGBY010006169.1:0-13534 GCA_034698785.1 Mycogona germanica
CTGCGTCATATTTTAACTACTATTTCCCTAGAGTGTGTAGACAGTGGAATGGCCTGACAGAGCCTCAAATCCAGAGCTATTTAAAATAACTCCATTTCTCTCCCTAACTGGTCTTTCGACCCCCGCTATAGGTCCCTATCTTGGGGGCTGCTTGCGGCTAAAAATTGTAACTGTAATTTGTGACGCTGTTCTTTACCAGATAAAAATTACCGTCGCGTTGCTCACGTCGACTTTCGCAAACTGTTCATTACTTACTGGTCCAAAATCAAGGAAAGGAACTTTTTCAATCTAAGCATTAGAACTCGTTGGCGGCCACCGCGGTAGTGGCGCTGCTGCCAATTCAATCGAGTAAAAACCTTGTAGAATATCTATACTAAATACACCGTTTGCTTTAGTGTACGAACCTAGTCATCCGACGCGACCTTCCCCCCTCCCCACTCCCCTTCATCCCCCTCGGCCCCCCAAAGACGGTGCCTCGTACCGAAAGATCAACCTCGCCAGAATCCGGTCTCCCCCAATCTTCAATTATTCCTCGTCCGACGCCAGCGATAACGTTCTGTACGGTCGACTTAACGGCTAAAACGCGAGCACCCGGTTGCCACCACCGCACATTTGGACTCTCAAAAGACGATCGAGTTTGGGGAGCGTCGAGCATCCATGGACCCTGATTTGGCTGGTAAATGAAAACCGGAATTGACCTGAACGACGCCACCCCGGATCGAATGTCTTCGAGATGGAAATTGGAGTTTGGGAGACCCCACCCCACCCCCACCCTTTCGATTTTTCGAAACCCGACCACGTAGATCCGATTAATCGAACGGCGCATGCGCGGCGGTGCCAATCGAGTCGATTTAACGAGACGATTTCGATACTAATCGTCGCGTTTCGAAATTAATTAACGGCGGCGGGCGCGACCCGATAAACTGTAAAACTTGGCGGCGCTCTCGTCGGGGGTGGAGGGGGTGTTGGCCAGGTGGCACAAAAATACATTATCCACTATTTAATTTACTTCAGAGTGAAGAGGAGGGGGGAGAAGGGTAATCATTAATATATCATCCTGAGACGCTGTATGTACTACAGTGCTGCATCGATGGAGTGAGTTTGAGCGCATTATTAATTCCTGTTCCTCAAATATAAAAAAGAAAGAAAAATAGAAGATAATAGAGTGCTTCTTACAAATGGCAAAAAAATCTAGTGCGAGCGATCGAGCGATATTAAAATTCCATTATGGGGAGTCAGCAGGCATAATTACGTTTCTCGTATTACGATTTCGGAAATGACGAAACGCTCATTTGCATAAGCACATTGAATGTAAATAAAGACCTTCCGATATAAATACAAAAGGCTCTTGACAAATGTATATTTTCGATCTTTTCAGCGTCGCAAAACACGTCATCATGAAGCGATCTGTCCAGGACCTAAGTCATGCGGTGAAATATTATCTCTTTCGCCGCATATTGGCTAAAACGAGATCATAAGTGTGGTTATTTTAAGGAGCTTCCTGTAGTAGCCATCAACCGATTCATGATGAACCAACACTTTCTTATCCAATAATGTAGCCAGAAAGTGATTTTTTCATCATCTGGCATCACTGATTTTAATTGTTTAACATTGCAGTTCATCCTCTTGAAATTGTATTCAGTCAAAATTTTAAACGATACATTTTTCTCGAAAGAAACAAGCAGACAATCCCCGAAATTCAATATATTTCTATGAGCTTAGCAACAGCTACGACAGCAAGTATATATCAAGTCAATCTCCTATTTCGCGAGAGAACAAATTGCCAACTCAACACCAGCTATCGATTTTTCTTAATGAAAATTTCATCTCACACAGTGGGATACGCGTACAGCGAACGAGATTACATTGGCTCTGCTAGAGGTCTTCGAACAAAGGTGGGTTGATCCATTCTCGACATAAGGATGACCTGACCCTGATGACCAAAGGTACCAAAAATCAAAAACAATTTCCTCCAATTCGTCCAATTCTCTCAACCCGAAATATTACACGGCTAGGCAAAATTATCAGGTCGCCTCCTGAGGGGATTTCAGGGTGAACACGCCGGTGGTGGACCTCCTTAACAAATATCTCAGAGACACCTTTGTCCTTAAACTGGTCGTTCGACCCAGCTACTGCTTGTAGGTACATATTGTAATTGTTATTATTACGAAGGTCTCGGAAAGGAATCGAACACGCTAATCACTATGCCGATCCCTACCTAGGTATGAACTTAGGCTAAGCAAAATTACCAGGTCGCCTCTTGGGTGATTGGTGAGCACCATCACCGGTGGATCTCCTTAACAAATAGCTCAAGAAGACAACAGAAATTCCGTGCCGAGCACTAGCTGCAATTCAGGGGGCCTATTTTAGGCTCAATCTTCTTCAGTGAAGTTTATCTTCCTAAAGTTGTGATTGGCTGATTTGGATCACGTTACTGACACGTGACCCAAATCAGCCAATCACAGCTTGGGGAAGATAAACTCCACTGAAGAAGATCGAGTCCAAAATGGGCCCCCAGGTGGCGTAAGCTGCCGTGGATCTCCAGGCCTATTTAATCACAGTCATCCTAAATGAATGAGAAACCATCCTCGACCATAATTATCATTTGGCAGCGGCAGGACTATTTATGGGGAACATGTTCGTCAACATCCCGTTGAAGTGTCCAATTTGGGTTTGGGTCTCGGGAAGACAACCCCTCCTCCATCTCAAGTTTTCCCCACACGTACGACGGGCCAACCGTTCCGCGAGTATAAACGAGAGAAGACGCCGCCGCAATTTCGGGGGCCCTTTACGAGACCGGTGGGACTAGGGCTGCGGCGTAGAGGGCGCGGAGGAGGCGGCATCCATGTAAGGGAGGTGAGGAGGCGCCGCTGCTGGAAAGGGAGACGTGCCCGGCCGCGTTAACACGCAAAACGCGCTTATCACGGGCCCAACTTTTATGCCGACAGACAATACGCGGGCACCAAATAAATTTTTCATCTCTCTCTCTCGCTCTCTCTCTAGTCCTCCCCCGCCCCCTCAAAACACCAACGCACCAAGGTACAGGAGACGAGGAGGACTCCGAGGTGGCATGACGCCAGATCTGGAGAGATGGCGAAGACAAAAGTAGAGAGCGGAAGTGGCATTTAAAACTCGCTGAAGTCGTGTTGCGAATGAGCGGCCCGGGAAAGAGGAGTGGCGTTAGATCTAACTTGGCAATAATCGTCTCGGCATCACTGCCAATGAAACTTTCCAGCGAACGTATGTTCGTCCTCGTGAGGCCCCACATCGGGACCATCTAATACTTCATTTCCGTCCTAGAGGACGCAGTCTGTCAACTAAGCCATGTGCGTAGACAACCAACGCACCAATGGAACAATCGGGTAGTCCTTCCATCGATTGATTGATGTCATTAGCCACAATCCTTCTAACTGCAGCCTCATTCAAATTTACCAACTATCAGCCCCACCCCTTAAAAGCCGATAGATGGCGACACTTGTCTGAATATGAACAGGTGAAATCCTCACTGGTGCGTTTTAATTATCTTTTGATTTTATTTAGTTACGTGCAAAAATGCAATCTTGTTTCTTGAATTCATTACATATTTTATTTACGACACTTGTTTCTCATAAACGCAACAACATTAAGACCTATAAAGAGGTTGAATTGACCTTTGGATTTTCGACAATACATCCAGTGTAAATGTCATGTCGCTGTGTTATGCCGTTGGCGAGCTATCGCAACACGAAAACAAATCACCAACTTTGCTTTAGAGTCTGAGATACTTCGAACCGGGATACGAACCCCCGAAATTGATGCCCACATACTGGAAATCAGATCCAGGACTAAGGAATTCGATCTGAAATATTTCCTACAGCTGAAAAGCTAAAAAGAACAATTCCAAGTAGTTTAGGAGAAAACACGTCGCGCTGTAAAAAGCGCATTATACAATGATCTCCGACATCCTTCCAACATGTATGACGACGTGAAATATTTCACTCCATAAATCCAGACAAACGTGTCTGTCCCCAATCAGGCAAGGGCCTCGGGACATTTAGACTATTACAGAGCAAATCTGAACTACAACTGTATAAGAAAATACGTTATTTTAAATGGCAAACGTCTAGCGAAATGCAAACAAACCTTTAACAGCGCTGCAATTTAAGTCTACCACAGTGAGACAAGGAGCTACGTGTTGTTTGTTTTCTTAAAACGTCAAAATCAGGATTGTTTTTAAATTTATATTTCAAACGTCTTAACCCTTTAAGCGTGTCGTTTATTTTCAAGAAGCCACATTCCGACGTACATTTAATTTTATAAAACATCTATTCTCCAAAACGTAAACAGTTACAAAATAAACGTAACAAAACGTATTTTTTAAATTATTTTTAAAATCTCTGAATCTACCAGTTTTGGGTTAGCTGACAAAAATTGAGCATCAGCAAACCGTATAAACTCGTCCTTTCCGGTTAAAGGGCTACGTAAAAGTTGTTTTACAATTTATACAAAGAAATATGGACTGAAGACGCAAAGTTTCGACCCTCGCATTGTTAGGGCAATTTATGAGGGTCCTACTATGTGAAATTGCTGAAAAAATATAATTTCAAATAAAGAAAAGTGATACTAAAGACAGGAACGAGGTCTATCTAGACCCTAGCAAAATGACGAAACGAATTTAACAATCTGTGTTGTTCGTGTAAAAGACTTTTTATTCATCGATAAAATAGAATGTACCCAATTTAATAAGCTATCCCATAACAGAAGGAATTATAAATGGCCGCTCAAGATTAGCACGGTTAGACGATGCACTTAAACAAACGGCCGGCAATAAACGGAATTGACGAAACGTGTCAAATCATACTTAAGCAGCCTTGCAGTGCTCCATATACAATGTATATGTATATCACCCGAAACGCAAGAAGCAGGGGCCAAGTCAAAAACACTCCTGACGACTATCACAAAAAAGCTCCACAGTGGGTATCGAATTGAAGTAAGCCAATGACGCTTTGTCACGTTTTCCAATCATGTGTTTTTAAAATCTAAAATGCGAGTTGGGTTTTCCAAACTTTGGTCGGAAGTCAAGATCAGCATCAATCAAGATCGAGTGACACGACCTCGCTTGTGGAGTGACTCTTTGACGATTGAAGAGCCCACCAAAACAAACACAATGACTCAGGGCAGCATCCGCACTACTCTGTATTACGACGACGATATCGCTCGAGTATTAGATAACAGAAAATCTAGAAATAAAATGATTCCTGCGTACAAACAAAATTATATCACCGGGGCTAGCGCCTTGACAATGATTGTTCATGTACTGCAAATATAACAAACAAGAATGTTACCCGGCTTTGCCTGGGTTACAGTAACCACCAATGAAATAAAAAATTAATTGTTTCAATTTACCGGCTATTTTACGTTGACACGATGACACGCGATAAACGCAAACGTTAAATGTGAAGTAACTGAATTTTCACGTGCTATACTCTGTAGTAACGTCATGCAGTGGTGCATGTTTTTTTATTTATTTAAAAAGTTGGATTTTCAATCGTTTGACATTTATTATGTTAAATTGAAAAAGAATCATTTTTAAAATATATATTTGATTATTTTATGTTTTTTAATATTGTTATTTTATTTTATTTTTATATTGAAAATATTATTCCGGTAATAGTATGTGGTATGGTGTGTTTGGTTGGAACTGTTATCTGGTGTACTTGGTTGGAACTGTTATCTGGTTTATTTGGTTGGCTCGTGAAATAGACGACGTCATGCTTTTGATGTGGAGGCCATTTTTTAAGTTTGAAGCGAAAGGGAGATTATCCAGAATTTGGTACGGGTTATTTTAATATTACTCTGTAAATATTGAAAATCGAAATCTGATATTCCGTTGCTAGAGACTACTAGAGTGGCTGGAGAGTTTACTAAATTATGTTACTTTTTCTACAATTTCATTGCGCCGTTCGTGAGTTAGTCTCCGGACATGAAAATCAAAATCTCTGTTTTACAATATAGGATATTTACGCTAATGTTTAAATACATTTTCCCTGTCCCGGTTAAATTGCGTGTGAGATTGGGGCAAATTAGCCTTCGAGATGGCAAGTGCTTTCCTCAAATACAGATACATGACCAAATGGATTGCAAACGCACCCCTCTCCAGCCCGTGCTCCAAATTCTCGTGCACATTTTGCGATGGGCGAATTGTCATTCTCAATAGAACGAGCAGTGCTTTCTTATTGTCATAGCGCGGTCTCGCGTCGCTGTCTCAACGCACTTTTTTTTTACAAGCACACTTTAGTGAAGTACGTTTGGCCAATGTAACTAGGGTATTATTTCCTTTTTGGTCATAAATATCAATTCTTGTCAAAATAAGAACATCTCTGGATGAAATGAAATGGTCATTCGGCTAATGCAACACATTTGAATTCGTGTTCTATGAGTAAATTTTCTAATGTATTGTACGCTATCAGCTTTCTAAAGCGTCATGACGTCAGCTAAATTGACCAGTGAGATAGTCACCAGGTTCGAAATCCATAATTAAAGAAAAAATTTAAATCCAATTTAAAATATCGGTAGTTGGAGGTATTACAGCTTCTATCTGGGGATGTTCGTGAAGGAAGCCGAAAACCAAGTCGCTTATAAATAAGCTTAATTTAATTGTTTTCACGCTCAACCACCGATACAAATTAGATTTTGGTTTTCGGGTGTTTAGGGTTTGTTTCATTTTAATTCAATTGTTGCCAGGACTCTGTTTTCAAACAAGGCATGCTATTTGGTAAATAGAGGACCTTGTATCATTTGGAAGATACACATGAATTTGGGCGTTCAAAAGGGGTGAAATTCTTTCCTGCCCTTCTTGCAAAAAACAAACAAAATAAAAATAATTAATCATCTAAACTATTGAAATATTAAAAATTACGCCAAGGACCAGACAAGGTCCTGGACTATAAATATAGTCTTAAACTATAGATATATCACAAACGAATATTTTAGTGCAACGCTACTTGGAAGCGTGGTTTCCGGTTGTCTCAATCATCCTTGCTTTGGTGACGTCATTAATCACACACCCTCCATTTGCCCAAACTACAACCTCATTCAAACCTCCCGCCTCTCAATCCCTCCTAACTGCCGGTAGATGGCGGCAGTTGTCTGGCCACAATTTGCTAGGTATGGTAACTCACACAATAGAAGCAGTTTTATTTTGTTTAGCATCTCATAAACGCAACAAAAATAAATAACTAAAATAATCCAGTGCAAATTTCATGGAGCTGCGTTACGCCGTTCGTGAGCTATCGCAGAGCAGACAAGAAGCAGCAACTTTATCTTCTAGTACTGGCTACACCTACAACTATGCAGGGGGCCAAAAATGTTTTATATTTGTGGAGAGAGCCCAGCGTGAAGGTGACATGGAGCCACGGCGAGACTTCTCGAGATCGAACACGATCGTAACATTTTCATAACACTTGTCCATATTTGACACAACACAACATGAATGGACAAACATCGGACGTGGCGGAAAAAAAATCTAATTCTGCTCTCGCTCTCTTTCTCCGTAAACACCATTGCGCATAAAGAAGGCAACAAAAAAAAAATTCAACAAATATTTGGCCATGTTCTATTGTATCGGATTGTCAACGCCAACGTTTAGGGAAGTGGAGGGGGGGAGGGGAGGGGAGGGCGTGAACCACTACTAGCTAAAAGGAGTGATGTTCTTTTGAGGGCGGACTCTCCAAGTTGGACCTCGGTGAAACGATAGCTGTGGGAAGGGAGGGGGAGGGGGGGGGAGCAAAAATGCTGGAGGCTGTGGGGAGGGGGCGTCGTGAAAATGACACGAAACACAAAAGGCAGAGAGGTGCACACTAAATATGACGCTGTCCGTGGCAACAAGGTGTCAATAAAATATTCGGAGGCAAGAACAGCGTCGGTGGAGGGGGTCGGGGGGTCGGATTCAGGAGGATCGAACCCAGCTAGTTCGAGGGTCCGCTTTCCGTCCCAACAGTAAAGAGTTAAGGAGGTCCACCATTAGTTTCTTCCCTAAACTCTCCTCAGGAGGTGACCTGGAAATTTTGCTTAACCTAGGTATAGATCTTTAACGTGCACCTGAAATCGTACAAAAAATATATTAAAGAACTAAACAATAGAAGTAGATACGAGGCAATTTTATTTTATTATATTAAAGAATGCCTACATAATGGTAATACTAATGTAATACATCAAAAACGAAACTCTCCATACTTTTCTTAATAATTAACTCTTAATCTCATTCTCACCTTTCGTTCAGAATTGTCCCGAAATTAATGCCTTTATTACAGACATAAAACTTTTTCGCCCACGTTGAAACATTTTAGATCAGCACAATTGAATGGAATTCGATGTCTCTCATGTCCCGATTCGGACAGTCCGAATCCGACCCCCCAAAACGCATATATAAAAGTGGGGGGTTGAAGGAGAAGGGGAAGGAGGGGTTAAAGAAACCATGTCACAACGCAATGTATTGCATACAAGAGACACGCTGTTTCGCGAATATATTCGAAATAAGAACTCGATACGAAGACGACTGGGACTTTCGAAAGTAAGGGGAGGATGAGAGGGGGGGTTATGGGGAGGACGGAGTAGGGGTTTGGACCTCGGGAGACGAGACGGGGGCAACGTATCCATTGTTGCGCGACATCGTGGCCCTTTCAACCGGACAGTTCTCTTTGTGGCCTGTTTTTTTTTGCATTTTTTTGCGTATCTGACACGAACGTCACTCATTTGTCAAAACGGTAGAATATTTTGCGTGCCCGGGGCTGTGACGACTGGACTCGCTTTCCCACCCCTAGTACAGACAACCCCCTACCCCCCCCCTTCCGTCCCTCGGACGGACATCTCTCCTCCCCTTTCTTTTTTACCCTTCGTGCGCGATCTTGCTACAGTTGCTAGCAACCTTATTCGGTTCTTATACGTCAAGAACAACTTACAGAGAGTGTGTATCCAAAAAGGTCCCAAGTCTCGTCTAAAAATGCGGTCTAATAAGGACGCACATGCGTCCTCGGGGACCGATCCCCGTGTGCACCCTCTCGAGGACGTAGACGGTACCAAATTCTAGAATGGATTTTAAAGATCTCCTCGAATCCAGTCTTGCTAACAAATCCAGATTTGGAGAAAATTAAGCGCGTGAACGGACAAACGACTCTTCAGTTTATTTTAAAGACAGATCAGAATTTAAACATTGTTCATTTGTGCAAAAGATAGAATTTCGTCGCTTCCGGGATTCATAAACTGAATCTGGCTTTAGTTCGAATCCCGGGAACTATAAAATCCTATATAATAAAACAGTGTCTGTCACAGTTTGAGTGTTTGTCTTACAACCGGGGCAGACAAGTTGGCGACCTGGATATTTTGCCCAACCTAAGCTGCCTAGGAATGGGATCTGTAACGTCCCGATATCGTACAGATTTGACTTCTGTTCCGAAAGAAGGCGTGTCAAAGAATTTCTCTCGCCCCAAAAATTCCGAAGGTGTCGGCCGGAATCGAAACCGCGATTTCAAAATACGAATTTGCCGTTCTGTTCGCCTTCCGTCCGACAATGCAATAATGTAAACTCAACCTCAATCATTTGAATTCATGCAAGATTTTATACAAAAACTGATTCCACTAGATTAAATTATCTTGATTTAGGTGAGAGGTGGAGAACCCTATTTGAAAGAGGTGGATGAGAGTGGGGGGAAGAACGGGAAGAGGATCTCTGTGTCTGTGACGGACGCTTTTCGATCTTTCGATTTTCCTTTTTCGCCAAAAAACGACAAGGAAAAATTAGGTGCGGCTTTTATACTCTGTCGCCGTCGACATGTCACCGGCGTTTTATCTGTCTCTATTATTTTTCCTTTCTCCGTTTGTGAAGACGACGCGACGCTCTCACACACCCACCAACCACCGTCACCCATCCGCCGTCCTGGCTTCGTTCTCCGCCAAAGGTGTGCCATCTCATGTATCGCAACAATCTCAACAACAAAGAGAACTGCCGCATCTTCATCTCAAAAGTTATTGAAATTGGTAACTGTAAATATTGAAATAGCTTCCTACGACATCAACAGCTATAAAATCCTAACCTACAATAAATAAAACAAGTGTCTTGTCACGCACTTACAACACGGGGCAGCAATATACATGCCGCCACCAGAGGACAGCACCGGCCAAATTCGATCCCCCTCACTCTGCTACGTCGATTCGAGACCTCTTTTCCGTCTCGCCATAGATGTGACGTCAGTTACTCTCACCCTTGTCAGTGACGTCAGCACCTGCTGGATACTTACATTTCCCAGGAAGAAGGTCAACCGAAAAATTCTAGATCCCTCGACCTGGAATTGAACCCGTGATAACAACGATCGATTGCCTATGACGTCAGGGGAAACCCCACCTGTGAAAATTACATCGAATTTAAATGACCCTGTAATACACACCTGACGATCTATTTAACCATGACATCCGGACTATCGATGATATTTCTAATTCACATTGTATTTCTAATCCAAATATTTGCGGATACTTCAGCTATAAAAGTGCCTTCACTATGATTAAAAAATAAGTGTACATGTTAGTTGAAGCGCGAACAAACCCCAGCGCCAACGTCTCCTCCTTTTGGGCGCTGTCATTCCGTCTGTCTGTCCGCTGCCATCAAGGTTAACTTTTCTCATAAATCTGACAGCCCGATGGACTTTTGACTTTGCTATTTGCACCTCTGGAGACCAGGTGACATTCTCTTCTCCTCGCGCCGTGTCTTGACACGTTCGACGCCCTCTCCCCCACACGGATCCTCTTTCCGCCCCTCTTCCAGACCACGCCCACTTTCTTCTTCCCTCAACCCAACCTCCCCACACCCTTTCCCCTCCATCTCCTCTTCAAGACTCCTCTTCGCGTCATCTCTTACTCTCGTGACAGGGGGGAGAGAACCTCACACCGTCATCGTCACCCATCCACTGTCACCTCCGTCTCGACGAGAAACGGAAACGGATCGGGTCGTGTATACGTGACTGTGTCCGGGTCACCTGATTACGTTCCTCCCGGATCAGGTTATTATAATCCGTTCGAAAAACGAATTCCAGTGCCGGGAATCGAACCCAGGACCGTCTCTCAAGCCAACTAAGGTGCGATGGGATGATTGTTGACTTCCCCTTCCCACTATTTTATCTAGTTGCGGAGAAAAGTTTAAAAAATTAAATTTTCCCCAGTATTAAAGTAAATTACTACTTATCTACCAAAGCGGGAAAAATGAATATCAGCACCGCGTGAACAGGAAACATGAAGGTGTCGTCCAACAACAGAAATCCAACAGGGATTAGGGCTTGTCCACAAAGCGTAAAAATGCGCGTTTACGTGCCAGATCTTGTCCCAACTGCAAGTGTCACAATTTTTAATTGTGACGATTTCTATACTTCTGACATTAAATGGAGGTCATCAAAAGCGGAGAAACCAAAAAGTCAAGCGTCTCGGTCTGACATGCCAAAATCAAAAATGGCGGTGCGTCACCAGAGAGCGCACCAAACGCCAAGGTCATTCAATGACAGAGTGTCAAGGTTTATCCGTGCAAGGACATAGAGACCAACTATCTGGACAAGCCCTTTTCTACGGGCAATCTCAATTTTGCAGCGACACCCTGCGTTTGGACCTCCAACGAACGGTGTCTTGTCATTAAAATCAACGCCTCAAGTAAGAGTGGGCCGACGATGACACCACACACTCGGGTCAATATCGACCCGCACTATTTCTGTATCTCTTCTTTCATATTTTGTCATCAACCTTCCACTCAAATCCCCCCGACCCTTTCTTGAGCAACCCCCTCCCTTCCCCCCTCCCGCAGCTCATCCAACGCTCTTCAGTCACTTTGCAGAGTTCGTGCGGCTAAACGCTGTTAGGTCAGAATGGGTCGATTCCACCAGCCATTAAAAATAAACAGCGACTCGGAAATATTTCAAAATCGTCCGCAAAAATTCCCACGGTCAACCAAAATTGAAAAACAATTCATTTTTAAATTTTTCAATTTAAGCTTAATTATTAGAGATTAATGCCAACCTGAAAAATGAAACTTAATGAGCGATCAACAAATAGTAACTCCACATTTTTCTGAATATAGAAAATATATTTTCACAGAATGAACACATCCGGTTAAGTACGACTATTTAAAACTATTAAAAAACCATCGTCCAAAGAAAAAAATCCGACCTTCAAAGTTTCGGTTGATTCATTCGAACAGAACTCTGGCGTATTTGTGTCACACCGTTTGACATCTCTGGCGATGGTCGCGCCCCCTACACTGCCTACCTTTACCGGATGTCACTGTCTCTCTTCCATCCCCCCCCCCAACACACACACACGTCCCGTCCCGTTCCACCTTCTCTCCCCACCACCACCCACCACCTCTCTTTTGCAGACTTTTCCACCTTCACCTACAGCTCACCGTCAGTTGCATTAAATACTTGTCACCAACAACTAAAATGACAGCTCCTCATTCTTCTGGGTGAGAGGGGGAGGGGGTGGTGGTGGTGTGAAAGAAACGCACGGGGTGGGACGGTGAAAAAGGGGATAGTATGTATTAGGGAACAGCGAGACGTAAGAGGGAGACGACGGGAGGGGGGGATGACGATGCCCTGAGGCAAGTCCGATATGGTCGGAATCCAATCGGTGCGTGGACATATGACCATATCGATCGTGGCTGGTGGCGAAATCATCAGTGTTTTTGCTTATGTTGTGAAAGGAGGACAGGAAAAAAAAATATATTTGCTGCCGATTATATCTGGTGATGTGGTCTAGTCGTCTGGCATTTTATGTATACTAGTACTATCTATGGATTTATTCCTTTCCAGTCCTTAGTTACATTGTAAGCATTATTCAGTTTACTTCAGTAAGCTGAATCGTGCTTGAGATTGGGGCAAAATGGGACTTCGAGATCACACGCAGTTTCCGGGAAATACAGATTGCGTGGCCGAATCTAATTGAAAATGAACGCACCCCTCTCTCCAGCACGTGTTTTGAAATTGCACATTTCACTTGGGCGAATTGTCATTCGAGAACGAGCAACGAGCAGTAGTTTCTTATCAAAGCGGATTTAGTTCCAATATCTAAGCGCACCCTGCTCAAGCATGTTTTCATTAAGTGTGCTTAATCAGATTCATACAGATGTGCCAAAAACTTACATAATTTATCTTATGAGAAATAGACTGATTGTATTGTACGATTGGTGTTAAATTAATAAGGCAGATTTTTTTTTAGAATTGTAAGGTTATACAGTCTGTAGTACTTGGACTAAGACAATTTCATAATTTTTTTTGATCAACTGTAGTCAACCGCACTACAAAACGTACCCATCATGGAGCTTAGGCACTATTCGAGGGCAACGTCCAGTACCCAGAGATCGAAATTTCCGAGAGCCCACACTGGGAATCGAACCCGAGACCGCCGAGCCAGTCAGTCGCGCAATTTGCTGTGCTTTTAATGGTTCCAAAAAAAAAACATTTAAAAAACAGCAAATTAATCTTCTCGAATGATAGCGGCAGAAATGTCCCCAGGGTCGTTTGGT
>JAQGBY010006170.1:0-13530 GCA_034698785.1 Mycogona germanica
GATAATACAATATCGTGTTCGTCGCCAGTTTTTGAGTTGCGTCCAACAAATTCCTACAAGATAATGTTTTTTTCCATCGATTTTTAAATCCGTTTTAGTAGTCTCATATGTACGAGTAGATTAATTGGTTATTTTTTATTTATAACGCAACAACATAATTATCTTAAATAAGTTTAGTTACTTAGAAATTCGCTACGTTGCACTCGGCGAACAATTTTCACTTCGCTGTGTTACGCCGTTTTTGGCACGATAACCTGAAAGGGGCTTTCGCTTATTCATGCAATGGAATACCGTCAAAAACGAATCAACTTGACTTTGTTATTGCACTTCGCTGCGCCATTCGTGAGCTATCGAAGCCAGCGATATGATTAAATTATATCGCATTAACGCAACAGCACAATTTTTTTAAGTAAGTTTAACAGACTTAAAAATTTTGCGACGTTACATATCGCGCCAATTTCACTTTGTTGCGCTGCGCCCCCTGGTGGGGTTTTAGGGCGAACACGCCGGTGGACCTCCTTAACAAATATCTCAAGAAAACGAACTTTGAACTTTTTTTTAACGCTTGTTTAAGCGCACAATACAGTCTTGGACTCTCATACGTAGATTAATTATTGAAATTATATCGCATTCATGCAACAATACAATGACTAAGTTGAGTTAATTTAGAAATTTGCGACGTTACATCCTTCGCAAATTTCACTTTGCTGCGCTACGCCGTTCGTGAGCTATCGAAAACCACGATAATTTTAGGCCCGTTATGGTGATACCTGTTGATATCATGAAACAAGATAACTTATCAGAGTAATCGATTGACTTTGTAAAGCGGGTAAAATCGACTAGTTTACTTACTATCGATTGTTCCCGATACAATTGCCCATCTACGACTCGCCTCTGCGTCACTGATTTTGTTCTGGAAGTACACTCATGCCTCCAGTAATCTGCTGAACCAGTATTTAATTTTGACATGATCTTTTTTTCTCTCCTATATTAATAAACATGGTGCGTCGCGAAAAAAAATCATCTCGCCGCAATCTCTTCCATCTGGTCGCGGGAAAATATTCCAAAGTGTATTGGAATGAGAGTCTCCGGGGTTTTTGGTTGAATGACGCGCGCGCAAACAATGTTTATATTAAGCGAGAAACCATGCCGACAATGCATTAAAAAAGCAATTTGTTTTTCTCCCCCGTCTAAGATGCTCGAACCACCGAGGTATTTTCTTCTCGGGGTCCTCCTTGAGGATTATTTATTGCCTTCATCGAGAAATCGCGTGAACTCATTCGTGCGGTGGTTGGATGTTGGCGAGGAAGGGGGCGGGAGAATGGCTGATTGATTGACAGGTAAAAACAATGAAATTGCCTCCAGTGTGTTATTATGGACGTGGTTTTGATGAGTTCTCACCTTCATCTCTTTAGTTCGACGTTTTCACGTCAGGTGGTTGTTGCGTTTCCGGAAACTGTTGCCTCTACTAAAGGGTAACGTGTGGAACTCGGTGTTGTTGGTGCCATTGTGCACGGAGGTGACCACCGGAAATCGTAGTTCAGTAGTGTCGCCACTACCTGGTTCAGGTTCGCAACGCCGTCTATGGAGTAAAAAGGGAAACCCAAAGCCCCAAAGCACAACGCCTGCACTAATTCGTTAATTTTCTTAGTCGTTGATGTTCGCTACTTAAACTATTAAGTAGCACTCGTTTACTAAATAAAAGTCGGTTAAGATAAGAGTTTCAAAAACGAGGAAGTGTGACCAGATTTTATGAATGACAGTTACAGTGCCATTGAAGCGATTCCAGCAGTTTGCTTATTTGCGACGAAAATATTAAAAATAAAAATATGCGTGTTGTGAGAGAATCTTTACATGTCTTAAGTTTGTATGGTTTAAGAAATATTTGTAGAAGGAGAGAAAAAAAATTGGTGAACGCATTCGCTTCAATACCACCTCATTTTCAATAGAATTCGAATTTTCAATGGTTGAATGGAAAATCCTCAGCCTCCATAAATCCCTATGTGGGACACGCAGAAAACAAAACATCCTCTGTGAGCAAACAAATACCGTTTCCTCGCGAAATGAAGATTTATGGGATTACTTATTTGGCAGCACTCAAGCAAGCGCAGACTTCAAATGAATTAGACACAAAACGAAAGGTTTTTCGGTTTCTGTGAGCCTGCATTTTTTGAAATTCCTCTTTGAGAGTTACTGTACCGAATATTTGTTTACATTAGCGGTTCTCAAACAGTGGTTGGCGAATATGTTTATAAGCTGGTACAGATGGTGGTAATCGGGTACAGTCATTTTTATCGTGGCTGGATTCGAATTAAAAATTAAATATCAGTCCCTTAGACAACAGTTGTTTCTATAAAATTGAAGTATTAGCTCTTCGAAAAGCTTACCAAGTGATGCTTTCTTTCTACACATAATCTCAGAATCATCTTTCCTTAATTACCATGTTGCGTGTTTTTCTTTTTGCAACAGTTCCTGTTCTAAAAAAAACCTTTTCGAAAACAGAATTCCTAAACTCTAGACCTTCTGTACTCTTTGGCTTGTTCTATCTCAATCTAATTATTAGGTTTTAATTTTTAAGCAAATCCTGAATTGGCTAATTATTAAGTTTCATTTGATGCAACACGTTAGAAATATTTTATCAATTTTATTTATTTTCGGGTTCATTTACGGGACTGAAATTTGAGGCCAGCGTTTTCTTAATCAGGAATGAGTCGCTCAAATTGCTGTTTAACTTACACGTCGCCGTTACGTTAATTGCCATATAATTAATTTGGTCAACGAGAATATTTTCAATGAAATCCAAACAAGAATTCATAAGTTATAGTATCAAATCTAGGCTAGTATCAAAGTGCTATGCTAAAGCGCTTTATGTTTTCACTATAAGCTGTAGCAACCGTCTTTACGCTAAAGACTTGTGACGATAGAGAACACGGTGGTCTTTGCTCATCTTTGAGGGGGGTCTGGGGCTCCTTGGAAAGATATCTTGGTTACCAGCGCCTCAAGCGGTAGCCGTTAAGAGCCACTGACTACCAATTTCGCTTCTAGGAAACAGATCTGAATTGGTGACGCGTGTTGAGTAGAAGGCATCTGGTATTCTACATATTATCTATTTCGTTTGACACCGCGTGGCCTTTTATCAGAGTTGGGCAAAATTGAAATGAATACGAACGTGAGTGGTTGGTTGGACGTAAACGCCATCTAGTGAGTAAGACTGTAAACGAGATCTAACAGCGCCATAATAAGAAACACTTCGATTTATTATTAATTGTCTATAATATGATTGTTATTAATATTTTGTTTGAGCGTGCATTTCGTCATATGGCAACTACAATTGTCGCCGCTAGTGGCTCTCAGTCCGGCAAAAACAAATTTAACGCTAGGAGCGCTGGTTACGCCTGTTCCGATCGTTCTTTATCTTCCTGTTCTTTATCTATTAAATGGTGAATTCGGGACAGACCGAATATAGAAGACGAACCGAGTGCGTTCCTGTTCTTTATCTCTATATTACTGTGATGATCTGCCACCAGATGGCGCCAGGTCCCTTCACGTGCAGAGCTCCCCCCCCTAAGTTAACAGTATTTAACAACCAGGGCCAAATGATTTACATTTCTCATTTCGTATTTCCTCTGCAGGTACGCGTTTAATAATTAAATTTAATGTGTTTCGCACGCGCCGTCTTCTCAACAATTGACGTCAAACGCGGTGTTGTCGTGGACGATTACTAGATGGCGCTACGTCCGCTGACGTGTGCGATTACTGTACGTCATGAGAATCTGACACGTAACTGAATTCACTCGTACGTCATTCGACATTGCGAGTCTGTATGTGTGTGCTTTGAGATGTGCATCATAGGTGGCGCTATTCCGCGTTTTCGAATGTCGCAATGCACACGTTGAGCACGTATTCCATCACATTCGACGAATGGGGGAAAGGCAGAGTAATAAAAAATGCTATTGACCATCGAAGGATTTGTAAAGAGACAATCGATTACTTATTTTATGGCTGTTTGCGGTGGCGTTGAAGTTTCCAGTTCAGCCGCTAGAGACAGTTTTAAGTGATCAGAGTGGCCTCAGTCTTTCAGACATTGTTTAAGACACTGGAATTAATTCACGGAACTAGAAATCCAAAAGGATACACGCCATCTTACAATTATTAGAGGAGCGAGTATCAACTTCTGTTCCATTTTCTCAGAAAAATGTAATGTTCGACCACATCATGCTCAAGCTTCAGAAATAAAATTAAAATCTTTTCCAAATTTTAATGTGGCGTTCGCTTGATATGAAACGAAGCTCGGGATGAAGGAGGACATTGAAACAGACGTCAGGATCTGAATCATTGTTTTAGATTTAAAGACATGCGGAAAAATAATCTCGTTTACTCGCAGTCGTCTCTGCTACGATGTTCTTACAAATAACATTTTTAGAGAACAATTTCTAAGGCCATTCCAACTCAGAGTTTGTCAGGAATGCGCGCAAATGGAATTCAAATGTAATTCTAATGAGCTGCTAAATAATTTCGCGAGCGCACTTTGACATTAAAAACCAATTCTCGCGTATGCGCTCTCAACCGGATATTACGTCACAGTCGACGCAGGATTTTTGAATACCTATTCGCAAAATCCGGGGCACTTTTACTCGCTAGTTCAATGTGAAAGTAGAGCTCGAATCACGACGGTTGAAAAAGTAAAGCAAATACTCCACAAAGTGCTCCGTCACTTCCGCTTGGAATCGTGTGTCGTGTTGTTTTTTTTTGCTTGCAGTTTTTCGTCGAGATCTCGAGAGGCGGGTGGAGTTGGCCACCAGGTGGCGCCGTGGGGATTCAACATTGATTTTCATTTAAAGAAAAAACAAAGTTCGTGACGTCCGTTTGCGTCATTGAAGCCACACGATCTGTAGAGACCAAGGGTGACCTAACGTTTCCTGATGTCTGGCGACAAAAATCAGATATTTGAATAGCGAATTCCAATTTTTCGTGTTCAGTAAGAAATCTCTATCTCTATGTGTCCTTAAATTTTAGAGATTTTTGATTCGTATTAAAATATTTTTTTTTTATTTGTTGGTATTAATAGCAAGAGAGAAATATAGCTCAGGTTAAAGATACTCCGTTTCAAAAATAGTATACTCTTTAAATAGTTTACTGACATTGTGTACAATGTCAAAACTAAAAAAATGGCTAGCTTTTGTACGAAAATTCTTATGATTTTTTTTCCAACTTTATTGTGTCCTTACAAAACAACCACGATGGTTATATATTTGTTATGTCTACCCTTTCAATAAATATATAGTCTTTCGTTGTGCCGGCTTGTTCCAAGTACAAAAAACATGGATTTGGTCTATATGAAGCCTGAACCGAAGACTAATATGAATTTGACGGGCGCAGGGGAGGTAAAAATCGATAATGCATAGACAAGTAATATTGGAGGATTTTTTGTTTTTCACCCCACGTAGATTCACTTTGTTTTGATACAAACGCAATCCGCGTCCTCGACCCCCGACGTAAGCACCAAAATAAAATATAAAAAAACCTCACCAGCTTTGCCAAGACCAACGAACTGTAAGAATAAATCAGGACCTGCTACATTTGGTCCGCCTGTCCAAATTTAATAAATCCAGTTTTTATTCTGGAGCGGTGTGGGACACGCTTGGGAACCCCCGACCCCGAGCATTCCCCAAATATTTTTATTTGCTACAATTTCGACCCAAAATGGACTTTTCCCGTGACGTCAATATGTGATTTTCTGACGTCACGATTTTTTCTACGTATAAAAGCTGTAGAGTGAACGTTTTAAAATCGTCGGCTCTCTCATTTTGCATTTTACTGCGACTAAGAGAAATTATCGATTTCTCTATTCTGTGGTTAAAATTGATTAATTAAAAAAAAATTTAATGACTTTTTCGTGGTTAACGTTTTTCTGCGAAAGTTATTTCCCTAAAGTACACTCACTGTAAGATACCATATTGAGAACTTCACATTTAAATAACCGCGGGTTTTGTTTGAGAGGGCAAGGTCACCAACAGTTTTCCGGTAACTCCTATGACGTCATTCGATAAGTTTTTTGGTCAAAGTGACGTCACCACGTCTAAACGGTCTCGTGTAGATTTGCACATAGATGGCGCCAGTAATAAATATAAGACTGAGGCTGTAGTCCTACACCAGACGGTGGAGAGACAGATTTGTGGTGCGATTAGTTCTGTGTTCGCTTCCTGACTCGGGCTTTCGTTTATTCGATCCCGGAGTACTTTTGAAAAGGATGAATTCAATGCTACTGATGTCCGGATAGGGCTAGTAACGCTCGAAGTAGATTCCAAATTACTGTTAGACGAGCTGGAATCGACTGATGGGCAATAGTACAAAATATTCAATCGATCGTTCCATCAATAATCCATTTCGTCATCTCTAATGAACCAATAGAGACCCCATTGCGCGTTCACCGCTGTGCTGCCCCCGTCAAGCTGCAATCACACAGAACAGCGGTGCTATGCAGAATAGCCTAACTACTTCGTGCTGCCCATAGATTGTCCAGGCTCACTCGCTCATTCGTCAATTTCATTTCGGGTCATTTTCGTCTTAACGAAATAAATTATCTGGAGAATCCTCGATGCGCGCATATTTTGGGTCAATTAGGATGACCTTTCTATTAAAACTAATTTAAAAATTGAAATTAAAATGTTCCAAATCGTCGTAGTAAAAGTTGTATAAAAGACGGACTTGCGTTGCGGCGGCGATCCCGAGTTCAATTCCCGGCTCGATCTAATATAAAAATAAGGATACAGTTATACAAAATGAGGAGCACATAATTTTTATTCATTATTTATTATAATTTAAAAAAGTGTATTGAAATGAACCCAAGAAAGAAATCCTGAATTCGTAGTCTGTGGCTGGAAGAAAAAGCCATCAATCTCGAATTTCCGGGTGACGTCGGCGACTTTTAGACTCTACCCCCTTTTTCCAGATCGTTGAGCCTGAGTGAGTCCTGTGTGTTTTGGGGATGGAGGGAGAGGCGAAGTGAATTCAGCTGAAATCGATAGGGCGTTTTGGAAACTGTATATTTATGCGGTGTAGCGTTGACGACCACGAGTTTTATATCGACAAACACACGTTTATACATGGGGCCGATTACGTCACCAGTTCGTTGCACTGGGACACATTTGACATTAGCGTATATTGAACTCAACATTTGAACATCCATTGCTTGAGTTTAGTACAACCAAAAAGGCAAACTAAAATTTAATTTTTAATTATTATCAATTTAAAATATTCAGTCGACGCGAAAGCAGATTAAAATAATCATTTTTCGAACACTGTTATTTAATTGCTAACATGTATTTTCTAATTAGTAATTATTATTAGTATGTGGTTGGAACTGTTATCTGGTTTGCTTGGTTGGGACTGTTATCTGGTTTGCTTGGTTGTCACGTGAAATCGACGACGTCATGCTTTTGATGTGGAGACGCCATTTTTTAAGTTTGAAGCGAAAGGGAGATTATCCAGAATTTGGTATCGCTTGTTTTATTATGTAATATTGAAAATTGAGATCTGAAATTCCGTCGCTAGCGAATTGTGGTGGTCTACTAAGGGTATGTTTAATTTTATGCTATTTATTTGAGCCGTTCTGGAGTTAGTCTCCGAACAGGAAAATCAGATTCTTAGTTTTATAGTGTAGGATTTTCCTTCCTGAATTATTTTTTCCCACGATTCGGTTCGAATCGGCCCAATTTAAAAACGTTGAAGCACGACCGACCAAGTTTCAAAACAAAGCCCACTTACTCCAAACCGACTGACCAGAGGGTACTTGGAATGCAAGGCTTAATCTGTTTGCGTTAAAAGTATGAATGTTTATGAGGGGATTTTTCATGTGCAACATTGAACCTTTTCAGTGAGCCTTTGTGCATTATAGTCTTACAGTACGACCCTTCGGGATCCTATAGATAGTGATAAATCTCATGAAAGTAAAATTTGTTCGAAAGGATTAATATTCATGTATTCCATTAAAAAATGTGAAAGCTTTATGGTAATACCACAAGGAGGCATAAAAGAATCCAAAGAATTGGGGCGATCTAATATTTGTAATTTGGAAAATGGTCTTCTGTCTATTTTTTGGTATTTCTACACTCTGAGGTATTAATTGAATAATAATTATAAATTGGGGATCTAGTGTGGAAAAATGTCGCTGGGATCACTGGTATCACGTGAGAGCGACGACAGCGCCATTTTGGTCAAGCGTAAACGCCATATTGGAATTTTCCCTTTTAGTGGCAATGGTTAAAACTTCAACGGCTCATATCTCGAGAAATACGCAAAATGTAGATCTGAAATAAATTGCACTCGACTACAAATTTGCAAAACTATCTACAGCTCAAATTTTATTCTATTTTATTAAACCATAAGTAAACGTCAATTTAAAGAGAAAAGAACTAAAACAAAAATAGATGGCAGAGTTTTAGGATAATAATATAGACTCTTGTGGCCGATGTTACAACTTTTTATCTTTTACGGTCTGGATCAGTCTGCTGCAGTCATTGGTTGGCGCATCTGCTGGAGGAACTTAGACGGTGACGTCGAGTAAAGTGATAGATTGAGCTGTCATTCGGTCTACAAACTTAATACCCTTAAATTGATTGCAGACTTAGGCGGCAAACGCGCCCATGTGTCTGACGCTGTCGTCGCGGGAAGGAAAGGGTTTTGTTGGGGGTGGAGTCGTATTCGTTGAAAGGACTCCCTCTCACCAACAATGTTTGAATGTCAACAGAATCCGCAGACTTGTCATGCCGGGTGGAGCTTAAAAATGTTAGGTAATATCGAAAATTGAGATCTTTTTCGTCGACTGACGCGTCATGTTTTTTTTACTCCTCCTACCGAAACGCATTGACGCTTTGCACTTTCACTAGGCGGCGCTGCAGGTACATCTGTTGTCCAATAGGTGGCGTTACAATTTGAAATCAGAACATTTAGCGCTACCAAGTGGTAGGAATGGTGAATACCATTTAGTTGCTCCTAGGACTTTCAGGTTATTGGTTCTAGGTGCAGAACGCCCTTAACTAAAAGAGCATTCACTGACGCACTTTTTAAGAGATTCGACTGCTTTTAGCATAATTTATAATTCGCTAATTACTGATCCAACATCATTATTCATTATATTCTTCTGCATGCACATTGGAGCTGTTGCGGCTTGGGCCTAATTATCCTTTATTGTAAAACCAAAGCGTAATGACTAGATAAGCGTCTCCAGAGAGAGATTTGAGTCGAAAAGACCAATGGTCTGGTCAATGGAAAAAAGCAATTAGAAAGCCAATGGACTTTCGCCGTTTCTGTATTTCATTTTAAAAACAAAAGCTTTAGACAAATCAAATACTATAAAACTGTCGGTGATTCGAAAGCTCACCAACGGCATAACTCAACGCCATGAAATTTACACTTCTGAAGTCATTGCAACTTATTTCAGACTATGTTGTTGCGTTCATAGGTTAAAATGAGGTTGCAGTTGAAGATTAGCCACGAGGAAGCGTGGCTGATGACATCACAAAATCAATGATTGTGAACGTTAGGAAAACCGCGATTCCACATAGTGATGCGCGATAGCCGTAAAAATCGTTTCAGAATTATCGATAGTTAAAGAAGAATCGAATAATACCGCGTATCATTCCTCGTTTTAAGACATCGGGCGAAGCCGAGTCTTTTTGGTTTTGTTAAGCTATAATTGCGATTCCTGCGTGTATCTTTGGGGGTTTCATCACCATGAAAGCTGATGTACTCGTAGTTGAAAGCAAATCCGCCAGGATCGCGATGTTTACTTTCGAAATGGAGACGCTTATCTTTGATAGTGCATGCGCTTTGATTGCAGACAGGTGGCTTTCCCTCGCTAGTTGCCTCGCTTCTAAATGAGTATCCAGACGCAACCCCGTGGTTAGCTGACCTCGACCTTGAGCCCTCCTTCAGGACGCCTCGCCTGGACCTCAATGGTTCGCTCGCCAGAAGCTCTCCACATCTGTAGATTCCCTTTTATGTGGCCTCGCTCTTTTATCATTTGGAACGATCGCATTCCGCGCCACCGCAAAGAAAGCGAAAATGCTTTTCACTAATCGATTCTTATGAAGCACACAGATAATTAAGTGCGAGGTATTTTTCCAAATGTACATGCCCGGCGCCTTCCAAGCATCTCATTCCCGACAAATGGAGAGTTTGCGAAAGGGGATAGGATGATACCAAAGAACTAGAAGGTCTAGATAGGCGTGTGTATGAGGCCCGCTTTTAGGGATCGAATCAAATGTTAACTTGGATATGTCCTTCACTATTTGAGCCCACTTAGGACGCCACTAGTTCTGGTCCAGGATAGCATCACTGTTAAGGAACCACTGTCATACATTTTGCTCATGGTCCTCCATGTTGTGGAAAATAATTTCCTGGTCATCTTCTGATAATTAATTTTGCTGACGAAATTCGCTATATGGCCTTTGAATTGTTTGACAATTTTTATCCGGTGCTTCGTGTGTTTCAGCCAATTGGGCAACACACACCACTGGTAATCTTGTATAGAATATTTCATTATCGACAGTTTAGAGATCACGAGAAGCAACAGCATAATTTTAAGATATATTTTCTCGTCGATGTTGGCCCTGTTCAAGATGATGGGAGACACTTAGATTAATGGGTTACCCGGTTTACGTGATGAGATACACTAAGTTGAGATTAACGTTACGTCCCCGCGACAAATCTAAAATTGCCACCCCTAACTACGTCAGCGACGGAAGATAGGACTCTAACCTATGACCTATATCTTGGACGACTTCTTAAATTTTTTGAGATATGATGAAATAAATTCTCGCACATAGCTGAGACTATCTATCTTGGTGGTAAGGTGTGCGCGTATTATATGAAGAATTATCTTGCTTCTTTTTGGAATATTTTATAAGACGCCGTACCGATTTATGAATAATTAATCTGCACTAAAGAAACTTTTAAGATACATTTTCACACATTAGTATCGTCTTACTAGAAAATTCGCAGTTTTATATTACAGCGTTGGCGGGGAAGCTACATTATATATAGTTACAGGTAGTTCTTTGTTTTTCAGGGTGGTCCAATAAAATGAAGTCCGCATTATGTTTCATTATAACTTTGCAAAATGTGGGCCGATTCTCTTGAAACTTGACTAGAATCTTCTTCAACATATTGTCTTCAAAATCCCCGAACATAGAGACGCTACAATTACGAGATATATTTAATTTTGGCTCTCCAAAATTACCCTCGGTAAATTAGAACGAACCACGATATCGATTTTATCGGATTTCATGGGAAGAAATGCCTGGCGATTTTTTCTAAAGAATTTCAGGATAGTTACGATATGTAGATTGACATCTGCGCCAAATTTAAATAGAATCTATTGACATTTCGAAAAGTTGTAATAAAATATGAATTGAGCCCCATTTTATTGGACCACAAGTACAAAGTCTATCGAAGTCTGTTCAAGTAAGTTTTCATATTTTGGATCACTCATCCTACATAAGCTATCCAGTCTCACATTAATTGGGACTTACCCGGTATTTAAGAAATGCTCACACTCGAGCGAGAGAGTATTCTTATAGTGCTACTTGTGTTTCTTTCTTGAAAATAATACTGTAATAATGGTACTTTCGTGATTAGTCTTCGTCGCACGTTGGCGTAGGCTTACAGAATGGCGTTCATTCGCACACTGTCTTAATGAGAAGAAACTGGGCATGGAGAACTTGTCGACGTCATGTGACGTTTTTCCCACGCAACAGAGTGCCAATTCGAGCAAATCAGACAGAGATTAACGCCAAATCTCGTCAGAACACTTATTTCCTCTCCGTGTCTCGGTCGTGGAGGCGACACCGAATTTTCTTTTTATTTATTTGTCGGGCGGAAACGCAAGCACCAGTCGCGACACCTATTGGCAAACGTCGCACGATTTCCCGGGAGATCCGTGGTTTCCGGAAAAGATCGGCTCCTTAGAAACCGATCTTTTTCTTTTACAGTTCGTTGTCCGTGTCGCCGACCCGACTCTGCTTGAACACGAAAGGAGCGTAAATAAAAGATATGCAGAGAGTTAAACGGAGCATTTTGTTTGGCTTCGGGCCCCTGTCTATTTGCTCTGGGCCCCGTCATATGTATGACCGACCGACCGTTGGTCAAGAGCATCTTTTTCGCTGTCGTCACAGTTGCGTGTTTGGGCGTGCAAGAGGGAGGATGGGGTCTGGGTGGCCCGGGGACAAACAAACACAACGGAATAAATAGGAGAGTAGAGGATATTATGTGAACACACGGGGCGGAACAGTTAGTTTACTGTTGTCTCACACGGTGCCCCCATTACCTAGGTGTTTAGCGTCTTGTTGGGCCCGAGTCGCTGAGGGCCTTCGCTAGGTGATAAATGCGCCCTGGGCTAAGACGACCTTTTCACTGATTTTCCCGCTTTGGTGGGAATTCAAGTTTGCCAGTGATTAAATTTTACTATTTAAAGAATATTGCACCCTACGTCACTATTTGGAAATATTGACATGAAGTTCAATATTAGAGTTTCACGCATGTCACCGGTTCAAATTTTTAATGAAATACACGTCACACAAATTCTAACTGAAAATGTTTGAGTTTGTTTTTAATCGATCAAAACATTGAATAATAGTACAACAATTTAAATACAATATAAATTAGTCAAAACTCGTGTAAAAATTCATAAATTTTATTGCTGACATGTAAAAGAAATATTTTTTCCCTTAGAAATATTTTAATTCCGAACCGGGGAATTTTCAAGAAGCCACATTCTGTCGTCCAATTAATTTTATAGAACATTTATTCTCTCCAAAATGTAAACAGTTACAAAATAAACGTAACAAAACGTATTTTTTTAAATTACTTTTAAAATCTTACAATCTACCAGTTTCGGGCTAGCTGACAAAAAGTGAGGATCGGGAAACCATGTAAACTCGGCCTTCACTGTTAAAGGGTTCAATAACAACAAATCACATTCCTTTATTATTTTTTATTTTCTGAGATATAAAATAGTTGAATCGAAATTGTGTAAGCAAAATGAAAATACGCACTAAGGTTTTCTAGCTGTCTCTTTTATAGGGTCAGTTTAGCACTGGGCAGTTGTCCGTTTTGATCCTCCCCTGAATAAGCCACTGTAAAGACGGTCCGGACTCTCTTGACTTTCTTTCCACACACAGTCTGCTTTTCTCACTGTGTTCTGTTGTGTACATGTAATGTCATGAGCACACGAGAGATCTCTCGGACCGAAACATGACCTGCAATTTGATTCAGTTTTGCCGAAACATGTTAACGTTCTCGAGCTGCTGAAGACAGTAATTCCTTACTCGAAACTCACTGCCTACAATCATTTCTTATATTAACATATTTTTCTATTACAGCTTAAGAGATTAAGCCCGTTCGTCAAGGTCGTGCGCTGGCCGAACTCATGATTTAGAAAAAGTGGAATTCCCAATAAAATATTTCAACACATTGAAGATTTAGTTAGCATGAGGAGATGAGATCTGGTTGGGAACCCCATTGCAATTG
>JAQGBY010006171.1:0-13530 GCA_034698785.1 Mycogona germanica
TTTGCGTTGCGCGCTCTCTTCCACCAGCCAGGGGCAGCACCCCATTCTACGAGACTACAGAACCGTCTCACACCTGCGCTCTTCACGGCCGTATATCTTGTCATTGTACGACAAAATGACTCTGCGTGTGTATGTGGAGGAAGGCAGCCACACTCCCCATATAGTAGAGAGACACCGGTAATTAACAATCTAGACGTGCGTAATGTAACGTTAGACCCCCTCATTGTTGGTGGAGCAAAATATGGTCGCTCATCTCTTATACAATATTTTATGTGGGATAAAATGTTTCTCTTTTGTGTGGAAGGCGCCTGACTGGGTTTGTCGTTTTGTAAGTGGGCAAACCTCTCTCTCCCAAGTACACGTGTCCGCCAGCCTGTAATTAACGGAGGCAGGATTTTAGCTTACCAATTCAGCACGAATAGACCAAATTGAAACCTGGAAAATTATTGGGTCTTGTCTCGGCGAAGAACACATTAGCCTTTCAGTCGCAATTAAGTGTGTGTGCGTGTGTGTTGTGTGCCGGTGCAGTAGATACGTTATTACCTACAACGAAATTGCATACCTGATTATAATACACCGGTTTGACAACATTTTTACACGCAGTTTAAATTTTGTCTGAACTCTGTGTTTTGCGCATGCTTTATTCTCGACCGTGATCTACAAACATAATGGAACTACGATCGCTGTCCGTGACACCAAACACTTATACTTTTAAGAAAACTTGAACAGAACAGAAGACTCGAAACAGACTCTGTATGAGTGTTCTTCAAGACAAACGAAATAAATTGGAATTTCATCGTTTTGATTATTCATATTGTTACCCAAATTAATTACAATTTATTTACAATTGTATTTTCATTGTTTCTAATACAATTGTAAATAAATTGTAATTAATTTGGGGAACAGAGAGTAGCAATATGAATAATCAAAACGATGAAATTCCAATTTATTTCATATGTCTTGAAGAATACTCATACAGTGCCTACAATGTCTGCTTCTTCGTGTATTCTGTTCTGTTCAAGTTTTCCTAAAACAATAAATAATATAGAGAATTGAACTATAATTTCCAATAAAATCACCGATAGTAAGACGCTTTTCATCATTCTACAAGTTTCTGATTTTATTGGAAATTATAGTTCAATTGTCTTCTTAAACCAATAACTGTCTCGGCTTGTTCCTGAACACTTTCTAATTAATAAATAATATGCAATAAAAAAATTGCAAATTAAATCGAATTTACAAGCAAGAGGAATCCTGCTTTCATTGTCTCCTGACGGCGAGACGTTTTATTGAAACCTATTTTTTCAGGCGTGTTATAACGATACAATAAAATCGTTTATTTGTTGTTCTCGATTCTAGTTGCCGAAGGTGTACTCTGTAACTGTGCCAATAGTTGTATTACACGGTTGCCCTTAAAACTACACTAAATCAAAGGTCCTTTTCAACTATTTGCTCATGGAAACGCACGTTGAGCCCCAACCCTTGACAATCAAACACCCCACTGATAAGTCAGTTTTTCACCCAACTTATTGTTCCGTTCATGTGTTGCCTACGAGAGTTTATAAATAATATTGCAATATACATGTATAGGTGGCCTCAACTAACCGCAAATGTTGCTGTTCTTGCAAGACCTTAAGATACAAAATTGTTGAGACAAGTTTGTTGTCGCTTATTTAAGATTATTTATATATATAGGTCTCAATTTCGTCTGGCTGTCGTGATTGCCCTTGTATTGTTATGAACTCTTCAGTTACCAGTGACCAAATGCCAATGCAATGCCAATGTTTCACGATCTACTGAACGTTCACGCGTTTGTTCGTCTTGATTTGAACGATTTTATTATTTTCATTTCATCTGGTCTTCGTTTGTGAATAAGTTAATTGAAAGCAGGGTTCAGCAGCCCCGCACTGTATAAAGTTAATGAATATTTTGACAATTGGAGCAATATGATCTGTATTCGTTCAGTTGTGCATGCACAGAAAGTCATACATTTTTCTGTGTTTGCTCTGGAAAATTAATATCACCTTGTTGACATGCAAGCTATAAACACACACACCAAACTAATTTGTTTGTTTCATTTCATTTCTGTCGTTATCTGGATTGCGAACCTTTGTTTTCAATTTCATTTCCCTCCACCGCAATTTCGGCGTGGCATTCAACGACAAACTCTGAACGCTCCACGTAAAATTCGTCGTATAATTTCTGTTGGTTTACCTACATCCCCCCCCCCTGAGACCCTCACCTGATTTGGAAATAATATTGTGTATCGACAATAACACGTCTCTGTGTTTGGGCGATTTGAAATATTGGTTGGATACGCGGATACTATTGTAGCGCTATCAGGCTCTCGAAATATTTGTTGATATTTTTACGGCCTCTTATTTGATCGCTTGATGATGCAGGTTGAAATTCGACGAAATGGTTACAATTCTCTTTATTTTAATGGAATACCACAACTCATATTATTGCTTCTTCTATCGAACCATGAAACCGGGCACAAATTCCGAGAAATGTCTTTCCAAATATGACAGTAGTCGTCTATTCGGTGACATAGATTTTGTGTTGTCGAGATTGCTTCATGCGAGTACTTCCGGAACCCTTACAGCTTGGGATGGAAGATTTTTCGGGCGAGGTCGACCTCCGTAATGGCATCATTCGCAGAAATAACCTGACGAAACGTATTTTTTGCGTGACACAAATTAAATTAAAACTGAGTTATTAGGGGTTTTGACATTTTATCTGCGATCTTTTATCTGTAATCATATTGAGTCCTGGGTTTAGATATATCGAGAAGTCAAATTTTAACTGATCGGTTCATGTTGGTTGACCAGTTGAGACGCTCTCTCTCATTCAAGTCTGAAATTAAAGTGTACATGATAAGAAATCCTGCATGAAAATTTTAAAATTATTTCAATGATATAGATTAAAATTAATGAGAAGGATTTTGTTAATCGGAAATGGTGAATTCGGGACAGCACCGAATGAAAGACGAACCGAGTGGCGAACTCGTTTTTAAAAGACTGGGGACTCCCGGTATTTTCGAAACTGTATTTTTCGCAATTACTAGTTCTACTATTAAATAATAGTAAAGTATTATTATAAAAAATCGAGTTCGAATCGAGTAGAAACTCGGTTTGTCTTTCATTCGGCGCTGTCCCGAATTCGCCATTTCCGATTAAAATTAATGATTAAAAATTATTACAATGAATTATGAGTATAAAGAAAAATACACGCGTATATCTAACGCCTTCCCTCAATGTACCTTTTAAATAATCGCTAACACAATCCCCATTCAGCATTTCGGGAATTTTAACAACATTAAGCATTGAGGTTAATAAATCTAATCTCGTATATGTTTCATTATTACTGAAAGCAAATTGAGATCTTCGTTTTATTTTAGGTTCTGAGGAGGAGCTGGACGTCTCAATGTCTGGTCATAATTTCTATATTAATCTAGACTTCCCTATATATCAGGGTGTCGGTATTCCTCTATAAAAAAGTTATTTTTTGTTGCCCCATTTATTTCTCGTATTCGAGTCAGCGTCCATCTAGATGATAACTGTTTGCGACCTTGCGGCGCCACACACGAGTATACGGTGATACACACCAGAGTTCTTCCTGTTGCATTATTGAAGATCCTCAAACTGAATATCGATGTTTTTTTGTGTTCGTATAAATTTGTCGGCAAAAGTCTGTTTCCAGGGGACAATAGCCATTAATATAACATTAGACGGACGGCACGTTCAGATATTACAAACGAGGTTTTGTGTAAATGTTCACTCTCAGGCTTTTTGCTGCTCCCCCCGATATCGAACGCTGCTTGTGTGTGCGCATGTCTCATGTCAACTATCAGAAGTCGGTGGGAATACGAAAAAGAGAAAAAGTCTATCATATTAATAATTCTAATGTATTGCTCGACTTCGACATCTCTATGAGCCGGAGACGACATGAGTTCGAAATTAAGTGATGGTCTTGATATCAAAACGCCGCCATGGGACTATCTACCCAGTAAATTTAGATTATTTTCCGCGTGATTTTCAGAATTTTACAAAGATTTGGTGAAAATTCGATTCGTCGTAGTAAAAAAAATCAATACTGTGTAACTTTTGTGTCTGACCTGTGCACACTGGTAGTACAAAATTTGTAGTACAAATTTCGTTAACGTTTTCAAGAATTGTCTTAATATTAAAATTTAATAATTATAAAGATTATATATTATATTATATAATTTTTGTAATTTATAGTCTTTTATAAATATGTTCAAAGTTAACCTTCCATTTTCAATAACAGAATGCGAAATTAAATTTAAATTTCCAAGATGCAGTTCTTGTATTCAGGTCGATGTTATTTACGAAACTTATACACAAGACACCGTACCTGTACTCTTGTGTTTATTCGTGGTTGCCATGACGACGGTTTACATACGGGAGAGAGCGCATACAAAGCAACATAGTGTTTGCGAAGGAATTAAAATCTCCGCTCCTACAGTGTGCGTTTTTTTCTTTTTCCGCCGTGGCCTTTTGTGTTGGGTCAAAGAGATGGACGGATAGACTCGATCGAGCTAGCAGTAGTTCGTATTACGAAGTTGGTCTTTCTGTGTATATTTCTATTTGAAACGTTGGTTAGGTTGTTGACCCAACATTTACATGTTCATTGTTCAGAAGAAAACGGACCAAATGTTGCAGCACAGTCAATCGTATCGTCGCTCAGATGCAGACGCGATGGATATTAGTGTCGAGACTTAAGTCCGCGACACTCAGACATCATAGATCAACCGACTAAATGCGTCTGGCCGAGTTCCTCAGAATGGAACACGGAATGGTGGTGGTGGTCGGCCACTTGGTCGCTTTGGCGCAAATGGACGGACAATAATAATAATGGATGGTGGCGGCGGGGGGTGGATGAACGCTTCTGCATGCCTGGCATATTGCCCGCGGGTGGGCAACAGACACGTGGCACGTTGGCCTGGTGCGGAGGAGGCACAACAATGCTTTTAATGCGTTTCGAGTGAATTACTCGATGAAATGCGTCATTTGTTTTATGGTTTCGCCGATGTTCTGCGTTTCGGTTAATATGGTCGGCGCGTTGTGTGTGTGTGTGGCCACGCATATCGGGTCGAGAGTGCAAATGGCGTTTGATCGTTCCTTCGAGCTTAAGTCATAGAGGAGACGTAATAATAGAAATAAATAAAGGGTTTGTGTGTATCTAGATGTGCGCTCACCCAATGCTACGCGCACGATCGGCCCTCTCGAAAAGGTTGGGTTCTAAGAAATGCGTCACGGATCGTGAGCAAAATTGCACACACCCTCTTGATTCGACAAGTTGAGGACTTCATTATTTTAATTAAATAGCCTATATACTCGAGTATACACACTGTGAGTCATAAAACCGTAGACCCCCAATAAGAAAAATTCACAACTTCGAGAATTTTTCGGGCAAGAGAAATTTTTCACACGCCTTCTTTCGGAATGGAAGTACAATTATGACCCGTACCTGTACGATATCTGGACGTTAAAGATCCCTTTCCTAGACAGCCTAGGTTAGGAAAAATTTTCAGGTCGACTACCTGGAGGGGAGGGGGGGTTATGAGATTTTCAATCACCGTTGAACCTCCTTGGAATGTGCCATCATGTGAGCCCGACCGTTGTGCCACCGGCTGATGTTGGATTCTCTCAAAGGAGACGACGACAACGCGAGGCACAAATAGTCAATATGTCGGAGTGAATCTCTTTTGATTTTTTTTTGTTCGTTCGTCAAAACAACGTTTCAACGTAAATAGATTAAGCAAAAAATGTTTTATCGGTTGCTGGAATATTGACTGAATTTCTGTGTAGGTCGTCTGTCGAGATTGCGATAGATTTTTTTTTACCGAACGAAAGAGTAAATAAATTCCTTGCCGTTCTCTGCACAGATACGATCGAATCTGTCTGAATCTGTGTCTGATGCAATTGTATTTTGTTTTATATAAGCCTGGTCGGGTTGGGGACTTAAAAACCCACTTTTAGTTTGGGGGTCACAATGAATTCGTAGTTCGTAGCTAGTTCAACTCTATAAATGTCACGCTTGAATTAAATAAATTGTACGATTGTAATACTTTTTCAACACAATTACCTTTATGTGGATGGCCAAGCATCACTCGGCGGTCCCGGGTTCGATTCCCGGCGCGGGCTCTCGAAAGTTTCGATCCCGGGGTCGGGGTCGTCCCCTCGCATAGCTAGTGCCTAAGCACCATGAGGTTGACTACAGTTGAATTTAAATTTAAAAAAAAACCGTAGGTCCGATAGAAAAGTAACCTCAAAAATACGGTGTCTAACGATTTTTTACGTAGAAAAACAAAACCACTTTGAAATTTCAAATGATGAAATAAAAAAAATAATATGTATATTATATATAATTTTTTCGATTATTTTGCAGTCGTTGATATAGAAATATTTTTCTTAGACTCTTCACTATTTTAAGGTTCTCTATGTCATTCGAAATCTGAGGAATTACTTCTACTGTCTCTCCAAAACAAGACCATGATTACCCATCTTGTTATTAATCTGGTTTGCTGGTTTGTCAAGAAAGATCATAAGTTGGCCAACTGAATTAGGCAGCAAATAATTTATTTCTGGTGTAATGTTAACTTTCTTTTTCATCAATATATTTATTACCTCTTCCCCATCATTATGTCAATGCCAGACACATACCTGCCCACTTCACATTACGCTTGCCAACGCGTTGAATATGGTGGACAGTAGTTGGCAGATAAAAGAGCAAGAGCAAGAGCGAGAGAGTCGGTGAGTGGGAATGCGATAGAACGTAGTGACAGAAATCCGTTAGTCTTCTTCTCACCGTCGATTCGTTGCCCGGGCAACAGAGTGGGCTGGTCTCAACGACGACCTCGACACTGGCACACCAATGTGGACCGGTTGCACGTACGGACAGATGACTCTGGTCTTTCTCAGTTTGGACGTTGCCCCTGGTTTCGGGCGTCTTGAGTGGACGAGCTTGCATCCCGGCCACTCGGTTCTCGTTCTCTCGCTCTCTCCTCTTGTTCGCCTTTATTTTGACAAATTGTTTTTCCAGTCACGAATACTTTTTCTGGAGCGCGTTGAGCTCACCGGTCGTGAGCACCGGCGAACGAAATAGATAGACATGTCCTCCGGAGACCATGACCGCATTTATTTTCGAATTGGTTATTTGAAAAAGTTGAAATGTTTTGTAGATTGTGCGGAAGAATTGGTTGTGAGACCGTTGACAAAATTGGGAGTTGCAAATACGGGAATAAATATTTATGAAGAAACACCTCGAACTCAATTCAATTTCTGTACATTTAATTGCCAAATAATTCTCACAGTTTTGAGGGAATTCATGAAGCAAACGTAAAATAACGACAACTTTCGAAACCGAATTGATTCCAGTGTTTGTTTTTCGAATGTGAAGCACGCCGAAACCAATTATAACACTCCATCAAACGAGGGCGCGTCCTCATCACTGTTTCGCGAAAAAAACCAGCTATTTTAATTAGTAGTTGCGAAAAAGCAATCAAAAGCACAAGTTTTAATTGACCTGTTCGAACCAATTAAATAGCTTTCAACGAGGTCTCTTATTGCGCGCGCAGCACTACAAACTTTCAATTGCGTTTGGTTCGTTGCCTTCCATTTTATTTCACAGCAATCTTGTTGATTTTTTTCTCATTCGGGTGGCTGATCCATCTTATAGATTTAACTTAATATAAATATCAAATATTGTTTGTTATTGAATCTAATTTAATATTATTAAATCTAAAAAAATATTATGTTTAATTATTGTCATATTTATCTCATTTGTTCATGGCTTTTATTTTTTATTTTTTGGGGTTTAAGCACAATTTAGTTTGTCGAAGTTCAAATGTATATGCTATACTTGTATATCTGTCTACCTGTCTTAATCAGACCAACATCGTTTCTGTTCGATCCCGCTAAGAGTGTTTTGACTACGTATTGTAATAATGCACACCAAATGCAAATCTTGACCGCAATCTATCATGAACACACGGACATGGATATACCTTGACGGGTTCAACGATGTTTAATCAAGCGAGTAAGCGCAAAATGCTTTGTTCCAAAAATACCCAGCGGGGGGTAGGGGGGGTAGGAACGCTTGTTATCCGGGCAGACTAATTATTTTCCAGGCCTGTCAAGCCTAGTCGAGACAATAGCAACGGGAGGTTACCTCCAGAAGATTCTCTCCAATCTAAACCAAATAAAGAGTACGGCCGCAAAATTGCTCTAAATGACCCCGGAATGCGAGTTTTATTTTATTTTCGCCCTTCATCCAATCTGGTGGTAGAGTTTGCCAAAGCAATTTTCGTTAATCGCATCAAATCTCTACCATACATCTACATTTATCTCTCCCCTCATTGTTTAATTCAGTTGTTTCGTCGTTTTGAAGGATTTTCCTAATATCTGTAATATCTATGCGATAGAGAGAGAGCGAGAGCGAGAGAGTACACGTTAGGTCGACTGATTGCTCGTTCTAGTGGATGCAAACGGGGGGGGGGCAGTTGTGTAGGAAACCCGAAGGTGATGGAGGAAGGTTCACAGAGGGAGGCATATAGGCAAGGTAATTGCTTCTTCGTGTGCCGCCCGCCCACCTGGATAATTTACCCTAATCAAATCTCCTAATCGCTTCATTTGGCGCAAAGCTGGAGCAATTCCTCCTGAGCCCCAAACCTACCCCATTCGGCGGTTGAGCATGACGTGCTTCTCTGATAACCCTTATGGAAAGAGAAACGTTCAGTTATATACCGTTTGGCTTGGACTTTCAACCGCTCAACTCGACAATTGTTAACCATTGCTTACACCGAAGCTGTGCTTGGTTGCGTGTCTTTCTTATTTAGGGGGGCAGCAACGCAGCTATCAGATAAAAGGCATTTATTTCGCGTTGAAGTTTAGGCGTTGAATCGGAGAATCAAATATATTTTTAACGTGTATGTTGAGCACATGCGTTAAAAATAATTGTGAGTAAATTATGATTACCACTTTCAGTTCTAACATTTTAGGATTCATCCAGTTAGCATTAAATATTAACAAATTTCTAGATTAGTCGCCGTTGTTAGTAGCATGATGATTATCGAATCGATCGCTTAACCGACAATTAATTTCAGGAGTTGCAATTTCTGGTAAATCCGTCCAAACGTCATTTCGATTTTTAAGATAAATTTATTTTTTTGAAATCATTCTCAACAAATGTCAGTCAATGGTTTCCTGACAGTTGGTGGTCTCAGGAGAATTTTTTAAGAGTCGATACTCGAAGGACGTGGCGCCCGCGTCCGTACGAGCGGACCACCTGTGCCCTGCTCCTCCCCTGCCATTGAACTCGACGACCCCCACCCAGCGCTAATAGCTACTCCCGTCAGGGACTGGCAGAGTGATGGAACCCGTATGACGCAATCGCAATTCAACTATTATTATTATTTTTTGGTGGCGTCGGTCGTGCGCTGGAGTATTTGTTCGCTCTAACGCGTACGTCAAAAATTCACCCCTCGAGGCCAGCCTTCCCTACTTCCCCCATATATGCCCCCCCCCAACAGACACACGTGTGACCACCACTCCCCACTTTTCATTTTTTTTTTCGCCAACCCTCACGGAATCCTGACGTTTTTTTTGGTCGACTTGTGAGCGATGATGAATCTGCGGTTTTATTATAAACTCGATTTGGGGAGAGATGGTCGACTACCCGTTTACGTTACGTATACCCGTGAGTGGATTCTTTTTAGTTTTCCAAGAATAAGTCAACATCAGTTTTTCAATTTTCGATTTTGTTAAAAAAAATATTTTGTTTTATTAGTACTCCTTTTACATTCTGCGGTCTTGATAGGTGTCTCGCTTATTTGTCGATCAGCACTAGCCCTTGTTTTTGCATATATATTGTATATATTTCTTGTAACATCTTGGTTCTCCTCGATCATCGCATTTCGTCGATGATTGTTGTTTATTTCGTTTACCCGATACCAGTGCTACGTCATTATGTGTGTGATGGACGACGTGGGGGTTCTTAGCTGCGAGGGACTGCACTTGTCAACACCAACAAAAAACCTACGCAATGCGTTGTGTAACCAGTCATTATCCTATCCCTAATATTTTGGCATGCTACAATGGAAATTATAAAAACAGGGTGCAGATAAAAATTGGCTTTGTGCATTCTATTCGTTTATGTGTAGTAGAGTCTTTATTCATGGAGGATGCACACAATTTCTTAATTTACACAATGGTGAATTGGGCGAGGAAAATGCAAGATAGAAGTATTCTTTGCAGCCAGTGTTCAGGCAGGGCTGTAGCTTGTTCTGCGTTCTCTCTCTCTCATTATCTCATTATCACTAGATGGCGTCGGCATCGTCTAATTATAACCGAAAATTAAGATGCAATTTTACTGTTAATTGTTATGAAGTGTTAACGTGGTTGTCTCGTCGACACGAGCTTTTAGTCTGCACTAGGAGGAGCTCGTCACTCACACTTTCTCATTAACGGTAATGGTTTTGTGGAAATATACTAGCGTTCACAGCGGACAGGAGTGAAGGAAAAACAAAGAAACTGCCCGCGAAAAACCCAAAATTGTCACGCCGGCCGTAACGCCACCAACGGATGGCAGTGGCAGCACAAACTTTTAAATGCAAACGTCTAATAGTACTGGCTCATCGTTGGGGGATCATCGCTCGGGGAAATTGTACCCCCCGGAAAGAAAAAAACCAAATGTATGCCTATGACTGGGGTTCCCGTCTTAATTAATTTTCCATGTCTTGTCAGCCATTCCCCGGGGGCGAGCCCGCTCTGGAGAGGACAGCGCAAGGGCGGCGCCATCATTCCTCTTTCTGTGATGTCCAATTGTCAAAAATGTAGTTGTCGCGGGGATGGAGACGAGTCGTTTGTTTTGGCGGTGGGCCATAATCCTGCTAAGAACTGCGAGCCGCAATAATTTTGCGGAATTTGATACAGTGTATAATCTTGCCCAACTACAGTATCCAGTTCGAGCGCTATCTTGCGATTATCACTGTAAATATTTTTTTCTCCGGTGGAGGGGGAAAAAATAACATTTTACCTATTTGCCTGTAGGTGGCGATATGCCGCCTCTAATTCTGTAATCGAGAGGCTCAACCAGGCACGTCTTCCAGTGAGAATTTAGTGCCGTGCAAGAGGTCCTCGGAGGATGTGACTAGGCCCGGGGAGGTTGCGCATGCGTAGATCGACGTTGTTTGTCGCATCAGACATGTGTTGTTGCGGTCGGTCGCCGCGCGCGTGTTCTGCGGCATTGCAGTATGTACTATGTATTATGCTGATGCACTCACGAACATTGATGTGGACGTTTTTTTCTTCTTCTCAGTCTTTCTAATTGGTACATACACACTCAGACATTTGCGATTGCAGCGAATTTTGATTGGCTTCAATGGAATGTTTGATCAAGACGTCCTGTTGGGGTTGGCCACCACATGTACTCGACAAGTCTTTTTTTTCGTATTATATATAGTATGTACACGCGATACAATTGTTATTTTAAATCTTTGTTTATTAATAAGTACTTTTTATTTCCAATCACTGGGCGTACTACTGGCGTTTCTCTAACCCGGGACCGCCGAGCCACAGCAATACCGACTGGGCTACTACTCGTTCTCATATATCATTATCACCAATGAATGTACTCTTATGTGTTCGCAGTGTTTGTGTTTTATGAAAGATTGGCATATTAAAATATTTTTTCACTTGCAAAACAGTGTACAGACTTTGTCATCCATCGCCATCCATTCTGGATGGCGAATTACATGTTCTCTGTGCATATCGTATTACGTACATAATCTCACTTATAACCTGTTTTTCTTTTTTCTTTTAGGTAAGTGATTATGAGATACTACGTACACTGTTTTTGGACGTAAAATTTTGGAGAAATAAAAGTCGTTCCAAGTGTTGAAACAACAGCAGGTTCTTCTTAACGTAAGTGCATCATTTTCTCTTGTGGCAAGTCCCTCAACCCTCTAAGACGTCCACTGCCACTTTTTTGGTGTACTCTTTTTTATGGATAACAGTGTAGAAGTTGGTTTGGCACGAGCTACTGATATATCTATCTACTCAACACGAGCAAACAATTTTATTGTAATTCCATATCCTTGCCTATTCAATATGAATGTAATTTTGCTGCAAGAGACTCAAGCATGGCCTGAAAGTCTCCTGGAAAAAAAAGAAAAAAAAACCTAACCTATTGTTCCGCAAATTGCCCTTGATATGAATCTACTCTGTACAATAAATACCAAAACAAGTTTTTAATTGTGTTTTGTTTCTTCCACTCTGGGGTGGCGGCAAGTAGTTATTTACCTGCTAATGTAGTTCGGTCAATTGCACCGTAGCGCCATTTCAATAATACATTCTTTCTCGCATTTGATAACATCGCTTGCAATTGAGCGCAGAGAAAGCGTAGCTAGCAATCGAGTTGACCATCTCGTAGTATATCCCGGAATTCCATGAGCCTTATTATATTGGGCTGAATTGTATTGTTTATCGTAGGCCTTGCACTACAGTTCCGCCTCGATTCTCATTCAGTGCCTCATTAACGTTTGTCTGATGGAAAAGATAATCGCCAACAGGCACAAGTATTCCGTCTTAAGAGATCGCTTCTCCAGATTCGTGCTCGCGTCATTAGGGGATGAAAAAAATATTCAAAGTTTTTGGTCTTGCACAAATCCGACTACAGGTATATCTGTATTTTTTATCTATATTTATTAGACATGACTTTTCTGCCCACAATGTCCGAATACGATTAGCTAAGCGAGGGCTGACAAATCCGGTCCTTAGTGGCCTGACTCGCCTATCGAATCACAACGGAGTACACTTACACATTCTAACCGTGAATCTCTTGTCTCGTATCAGCTGGATTCGTGGGTTCTCCCGCTGTGTGCGCTTACCTGCAGTGAAGGGTTGCCCACCCACAATATTGACTGGGTGGGGGCGCTGCTAGCGCGCATGGACCGGTAGTCTACGTTCGATGGCCAGAATGGTTTTCACATGTTGGCGCCACTCGACGGCGGAGAGTAGCATGAATGTGGCTCGTGAGGCTGTCAATTTAAAATATACACCGACATGTATATCATCGTCATTCTTGCGTTAGAGTAAGCTGCCCTTTTTCAAAAATGGTGTTTTTCAATTCCCCTTCCCTTAATAAGTCCATAAATTGACCAAAGTGACAATGTATGGTAATTTTTTTAAAGGTAGATTTTAGTTTGTAATGCCACCTATCGGAAATATAAAGGTATATATACACTGTAATATGCTAACAATTCATCAACACTATCTCTTAAAGCTTGTCATTGTGCGTGTATTTGTGTATCCCATCATGAAATTAACAGTCGCGAACAGTCATACGGCCTATGAACATTGTTCAATGTCAGCGCTGGTCTCGGGAGGACACGGGGACGTGAAATTTTATAAAGACAGTAGACTACTCCACATACGACTCGTCGTGGCCCAGTTGGTTTAGTGACTGACTGTGGTTTCGGCGGTCCCGGGTTCGATTCCCGGCGCG
>JAQGBY010006172.1:0-13529 GCA_034698785.1 Mycogona germanica
GCTAGAAACGTCATTAATATCAATTTAGAAAGGTGGACACCTCCTCTATTAAATGCACTTTACAGAAAGTCAAAATTATAAACGGATCAAAAGATATGGACAAAAATGTCCGGAAAATATCATAAAACGCCACTTTTCACTATCTAAAAACATGGAAAACGTCCAGACAGAAACCTCGGATTGCCTTGATTTTGGTCTTAAAATGTAGATGAGAACGAGACCTTTCAAATAAGTGTTTAACTTATAACTAAAGATACCATTAATGGCTCGAAAACACAAAATTAAGATAAATTGCAAAACACACTTGCTCATTAAAGTAGGTCAACTGATTGGTCTCATAGACATACATGTAACGCCATCTAGTGGCGAGTTTTAGAGTCATTTCTGTAGTGTTGCCACAATCTTTGGCAGAGAATCTGCCATGATCAAGACAGTATTAAAAACCAATGCATCAGATTACGTGGTTGCCACTATCATTACCCAGGTACACTGTGGGAGAGAGCAAGTAGTCACATTTGCAAGCAAGACACTGTCAAAGCCACAGAGAAATTGGTGTACAACCAAGAAGGAGCATTACGATTGGAACTGGTGATTTGGAGATTTTACTTGTACCATGGTACTTGTACGCGTTATGACAATCCCTGCTCAGGGTTATAAGCTCTGAAATAACTAACATGGTCCCTACAAGGTTGTGGCCAAACTAAGTGACAACATTTATAAAATAGACACTGGAGGTGGGCTTCCAGTGCCTGTACACGTCAGCAAGTTAGAAGCTTGAGTAGACAGGCCAGAACACTTGCTGCCACGTTCTTTGCAAGAGGAATTCCGGATCGCAGAGAAAGAACCTCCTCCAGAAGATCCAGCAAGGACTTCCAAATCCTGGAGTACTGATGATGGATTGGAGGACCATCGTCAGACACAGTTGCCCTGGACACCTGCTAAGCCAGCTATCGACCTGCGCCAAGTGCTTAACAAGGTTGATCCCGGAGGGGTTGCCTCAAGACACTAAGGACCAGAGAACAGATTTCAGGTAACTTTTGAGGAACCATGGACACAAACGGGCCCGAACTGCTACCGTAATCCAGCTGATGTTTGGCATCACTACCAGTCAGTACCTGCAAGAAACTCAGATCTGATTGATTTGAAATCAAGGCAGATTCTGGGTAGTCCGAGTGTCCGGTGCACAAGCCGACACAGGATGGGGACTGTCGTCTTCATCCCCTGTCAGCTGGCATGGAGAAATCAGGACATGCATTGAGGATGCAAGATGTCAGGATCTTCGACACTGTAAGGTCACCCAGGCAGGGGAGAGGAGAGGTGGAGGAATCCCAACTGCAGGACTCGGAGTGCACGCCAGAGAGCACTGATCATCTCGAGATGATGACTCAGTGGCCAATACAATACAACACCCGAGTGTGCAGGAAACTGCTAGGGTGCAAGGAGCATGCACAGCACCATCTCCCAAACAGCAATTACCAGCCACCCAGATGTGTAGGTCATCTGGAAATGTGGGAGGCTATCCCAAAGGTAGGCATCAAAGCAAGGACAAGAGGAGTTTGGATGTGTCTATGACCAGGAGTCAGAGAGGAAGCATCTACTCCTCAACGTCGGCCGAGTTTGTGACTCGAAGAAGCGACATATAGCTGACACCTTAAGTGAAAAGGAAGCTGGTTATTATGTAGACTCATGGAGGAATTTATCATATTGAATTACAGCAAATGGTCGTTACTCCAGTGGACTTCGAGCACAGTGGAAGTGCTGGCCAATCAACAGTGGACACCGGTGGGATGAAACCCGGGCCGTCTAAAGAAACCGGAGCCATGCCAAAGAGAAAACAAAGACGACAATCCTCTGGAAAGCACGTATTGATGTTGGAGGCACCTATGGAGAAAGTCAAGGAACCTCAACTCGACAACTGTGGGAAGGCAAACGGGGGCTGACCCAAGGCAAGCTTTGACCACCTCCAGCAGCAGGAGCGACCCAACCAACACCTGTTAAGGTAGCTGTAAAAAGCAAGGTTGGCCATCCTCGTCGAAGTCAAACCTTCAGGAACACCCAGACCGAACGAGATTCTTTGGTCCTGGGCAAACAGTGGACCAGAAGCGGTTTGCAGAGACAAGAGAACCCGAAGCACAAAGTCATCAAACGCCTTGCTGGAGCACCCGAGTCAGCATCTGGAACTGAAAGTGGAACTCTGGATTCTGACAAGGATGCTAGTGTTGCAACATGTGATGCGGGTCCAGCAGGGACTGAATGCTCTAACCTGCCAGGGTTGGGGTCAAAATTAAATCTAAATTGACTTCGGAAATGGATCATGGTAGAAGTATATCTCATTTTTAGGAGCCTGGTGTTGGAGAGACTTTGTTTGATGCCAATGTCAAGCCACTGACAGATCGAGGGAGCATGTAGGTTATGCGACAGAGCTCACATGTCTGGAGACAGATCGAAGGCTCGCTACATTTTCCGTGACCAAGCTCACATGTCTAATGACAGATTGAGGGCTAGCTTCATCTAGAGTGCTTGAGCTCACATGTCAGTTTTTTTATTTTTAAATCAACTGTAGTCAACCACACTACAGGCCTTATGTCCCCCTCATGGTGCTTAGACACTGTGCGAGGGGGAACAACCAGTACCCCGGGATCGAATTTTTTGAGAGCCTGCACCAGGAATCGAACCCAGGACCGCCAAAACCACAGTCAGGCGCTAAATCAAAGTTGTAGCCCAGTTGGCTTAGCACCTAACAGTTGACTGACAGTGAGTTGGTAGTGACTTCAGCGCAACTGCACACATCAGAACTCTGTATCATCGATGTTCTGATCTTCGGCGTAATAGCAGCCGGAGGCTGAAGTATTGACATTGTGAATATAAATTAAGATCATAATTGTAAATATAAAAGTAATAATCATAAAAATTGTTCTGTAAAGCATTTTTTGTGTATATAATTATAATAGAGGACATCTGCGATTTGGCGTAATGCGCAGTAAAACATCACAGGAAGGCCACTTAGGCGATTGACCCGGGAAGGTCTTTATGCGTAAAAAGATAGCCATGATATCTTTCTAGGGGGAGGGGGATGGTATGTAAGTGTTGGATCGATGGTGGGGACTATCGATCGATAGTCTCTACCATCGACCCATCCTTACATTTGCCACTTCTAATTTTTTTTTTTGCTTCCAATCAACTATAGTCAACCGCACTACAGGCATTACGTCCCCCTCATAGTGCTTAGGCACTTTGCAAGGGGGAACGACCAGTACCCCGGGATCGAAATTTTCGAGAGCCCGCACCGGGAATCGAACCCGGGACCACCAAAACCACAGTCAGTTGCTAAACCAACTGGGCTACGACGAGTCATAGTCATAGGTATGTAGTCGTAAGGTGCACCCCTAGTGGCAGGTGGCTGCAGTAAGCACCACCAAAGGCAGCACAATCCCTCAGCCAAGCTGAGAAATAGCTGTCTGATATTCCTGGTCACTCCTGCCTCATTGATTAGCTGGGCTGGTTAGCCAAGAAGTCTCTAGCGAGAGGGAAAATTTAAAAGCACCCTGTACTTGCCTTTTTGTCTTTTCGCATATGCGATAAAAAGAAATATGCCGAGTCAGGCATAAGTTTTCCTGGACGTTGTTCTCTATTGCCGCCGTGTAATCCATTCAACCCCGGGGGGCAATATTTCGTCGCCACTCTGAGTTTTGTTGCTTCGAGGCTGCAGAACTGCAGCGTGATCAACCGCCAACATGTGGGACAAACAATATACGGATGGTGAGCTAGGCTTTGTTGGACGAGCAACGACCACATCATAATCAGTTGCCTGGTCCCGTGTCTATACACTACGCCTCAGGAGATCGACACACGGACAGCATGGCCGGTAGTCCGCCCTTCTCTTGCGGGAAGTGGATTTAGATCGATGAAGTCATTGTCTCAATGCGAGTGAAGTGCTGGTAACTGTGGTTGTGCTGAAGAACAACTGAGCATAAGAGGGGTTGCACCCCAACAATTTAACATTTGTACAATCCTTGCAAAGTGTACAATTGACATTTATTATTTATTACAGCACGTAAAATTGCTAATTGGGTATTCACCATTTATTCAAAGTGGAAAGTAAAGAAAAGCTTACTTAAATTGCAGAGACGTGTGGTAGTCAATTTTGTTTCAAGATGGTCGAATCAAAATAAGAATAAATTAGCTAAGTTGTACCCAGCAGCTTACAAACATGCCCAGTTGTTCTTTCTACTTTAATTTTATTTGTGCACGCTGCATAGCATGGATCAATGCAATTAATTTGCATATTTTTTTGCTACACCAGTGCCATTTGTCTTTCAGTGGCAAAAAGGTGAACCTGCATTGCAAGGGGCATCCAATAATTGATTAATTTTGTGCAGGGTGCATTCAATAATGCTGAGCATTTTAGTGTTAATGTGCAAGCCAGGCTATAGGTCTAATGGCCTGCACTAGTTAGCAGTGGCCAGCTCCATCAGTTTCAACAAAAACTGTGGTTACTGACGTCTGGGGCACAACCCCCATTTTTATTGAAAACATTCCAGATGTTCTTCTGCCTGTATCTGCCTTCATGTAATTTACCATTAGCATTCGGTATATTGTATATATATACATAGTATAAAAAACATGGAGGTTGTCTCCAGGACAGCGCCGGACGAAAAAATACAGAGTCGGCGAGAAACTCTCAAATACAAAACTAGTAGGTAAATACAAAGGTAGAAAACACTCTATTATTCGATAAGGATAACTAACTGAGAACCACTGCAACTGATGGCAAAAGACGATGACGATTCACACTTCCCATGTCTTCCCACATCCTCATCTCCCAAGGAAAATTAAAAAATTGAAAATAAATTTCACTTATAATTAACAGGGTAGACAGTAGCGGTTTCACACAACACCACTTGCGATCATCAGCTGTCTTTTGGGCTGAGAATTAAATAATTAAACTAAAGCGCACTGGAACTAATCTCACAACTATGTTATGCAACCACTTTCACTGGCTAAGAATTAAATAGAAATAGAAATATTTAATTCTTAGCCAGTGAAAGTGGTTGCATAACACAGTTGTGAGATTAGTTCCAGTGCGCTTTAGTTTAATTATGCGAATAATGCGAAACAGGCAAAGGGGAAGTGGAAAATGAACAGAATGAGGTGAATTGTCATCAAACAGTTTCTCAGCTATCTAGGGATGGAGGTCACAGTGTGCATGGGTACTAGGCTCCCCTGCAGTGGTTAGCGCTAACAGCACATGGTCTCAAAACTAGTAATGCATGGACATAACATCATGAAAAACACTTCAACATTATTAGGTGACACTTCCAAATGCTGGCAGTAAAAATCATGCAGTTGCAGTGGTTCTTAGTCAGTTATCCTTATCGAATAATAGTGTTTTTTATTATTGTATTTCAGAGTTTCTCGCCAACTCTATTCATCATTTTTCGTCTGGCGCTGTCTCAGAGACAACCCCCATGTTTTTTATATTATATATTCAAAACGATCCTTTTCATTTCTATATTATTCAGTATAGTGTTGAGCAAAATTATTGCCAAAGTGTGTATTTTGTTGAAGGAATACAAATCCCCAAGTATGTCTTACTGTGTTTGACACTACGCCAAGTGTCATATGTCACATGTGATGCTGCCTGTTTGTAAAGCTTACTTCCTGTATCATTGCAAATGGTGTCATATAGAATGCCACACGGTTCTTGTAATAAGGAATTAAGTAATCCAATGCAATCCAAAGTAATAAATTTGTTCTCTTCAGTTTATTCACCTCAATTCAACAGGTTATGGATCCAGTGTGCAACGCAATAAAAAATTGAGTGAGTAAAAACGAAAATGAACATTTAAACTAAACATTGTTTTAGAACACCATAAATCAGTAAATAAACACCCCTGCCACATAAAAAATATTTTTGTTGGGATAATTTGAAGGAAAATGTTGTGACTCATATTGATTTACATACATAAGCCTTGCAATTTCTGGCCAGTTTCAACAGCTGTTTCTTTAAGTTTTCATGGTCATGAATCATCAAGTGGATTTCGAAATTTTGATGCCACCAGTATTGAAAAGCAAAAGTAGATGGTGTTGCAGATATGCAACAGTGTGCGGTAAGGGGTTAAATTGATTACAAATGAAACGAACGTTAACACACATAACCAACGAAATTAAAAATTGAACATTAATTATCAAAAATGAATATCTCAAAAATGGGAGTGTCTTATCTGGATGGCACAAATTATGCCCTCTGGAAACATAGAAACAAAGTCATACTAAAGTCTGAGGGACTGTGGCATGTAATTGACAAAGTTAAACCTGAGCCTGGCTAGATCACCAACGACTGGGTGACAGCCGATGCTAAAGCCCAGGGACAATTAATTCTGAGCATTCATGACGTGCTCATAAACCTCATTCAAGGACGTGCTACTGCACTTGAGATCTGGCTCAAGCTGGAAATCGACTACAGTGACTATAATACTTACAAGTTGGGCAGCATGGAGGAGCATCTACGAAAGATCTCCGACATACTGGCTCAAATTCGCGGTGCCAGTGATGTGGTCCCAGAACTGGACATCATCGCAGCAAACGTCAGGAGCCTGCCCAGCAGCTATGAGTCCTGGCTAGGCGGCATCCTAGGTCAGGGAATCGAAAAGATATCCGAACTCAACTTCACCCACAAGCTGCGGGTGGAAGGCAAATGAAGGAATTCGGTAATCACCAACAATGATGACATGCAGGCGATGCGAGTCTTCCACAACAACACAAAGACGAAACAACAAAACGACAAGGCCATCCCGCAGACGAAGGAGGCACGAAAGTGTTTTAACTGCAACATGGTGGGCCATTGTTCTGCAACTGCAGGAAGCTGAAGAAGCAGAGGGCCATGCCAATGACACATGTGGAGTAGGAAGATAGAGCTCTCACTCTATGTGTGCCAGCTGGCACCTCCAACAATGACAATGGTACGTGGTGCTTTGACTCTTGCGCCACACACCACATGACCAACGATCACAAGTTCTTCACAACATACACATCATACAACAATAATGTTGGAGTGGCTGACAGCTGAATGACCTGAAGGTCATTGGCATCGGCACCGAAAGTGTGAGAGTGTGACGACCGGCTGGAAACATGGTTAGATTGGTTCTTACCAAAGTGTTACACACTCCAAAGCTGAAGGAGAATTGATTCGCAATGAAGTGTGTCACATGTGTGGGGCTAGTGGTCACATTTGCAGACCAATGTGTCACGCTATATGTGAGAAGTCAGGGCGCAATGCTGACAACTTCCTAATGTGTTTGGAGGCATTTGGAAATCTTTATCATTTCCACAGCCTAGGCCGAGAGCCAACCAAAACCAAACACAAGGAAACAATGATATCGACAAGTGGCACAGGTGACTAGGACACAGTGACACTGAGACCATAAAAATACTCATACAAAAAAAGATGGCTGACAGGATCGACGTCGACTGCAGCAGTGATGTCAACAACACTTGTGAGTGTTGCATCAAGGGAAAGTTAATGTGTAAAACTTTTCAATCTAGAAGTTCCCGATACAAACTTGCTAACAAACACATTTATATGAAAATATTTATAAGTTGAAATTTATTGATGATTTTTCATGTTATGCAAATATTTGTATGTTTTCTAAAGTTGAAGGTTCAGGTGGCAGGAGCTGCACGAGAGTACATCGCAGCAATAAACACAAAATTTGGAAGAAAGCTGAAGACTCTATGTACTGACAATGGAAAGGGGTACATAGGTCACAATCTGAAAGACTTTCTGCAACAGGAGGGGATATATCAGCTAATGGATCCCCACACACCGGAGCAGAATGGTGTAGCTGAACATAAAAACAGGTTGATTATTGAAATAGCAAGATGTATTTTAATTGATGCAGGTCTCAGCAAATGTTATTGGACAGAGGCTGCAAATTGGGCATAAGTGTAGCACGGACACCATATGAACTATTTCATGGTAAAAGATCAGATTTGAGTTAAATTCGCATGTTCGAGGTTTTGTGTTTTCACCCACATTCCAAAGGTAAAACGCAAGAAGCTGGACAAAGTCACGGATGAGGGCATCCTAGTCGGCTACAGTGAATCAATAAAAAGATACCACATCATGGACCCAATTACACACAAGGTTAGACTGAGCTGCAACGTGCACATATAAAAAATGCGAGTGCCTGCAGTCGACCAATAACAAGCTGTGAACATTCAGCTGGGATCCATACTCTCTAGACGAGGACAGACGAGGTGAGCTGGCAGCTGCAACGAATCCAACTCAACCAAGCTCAACGGTAGAGTTTGAGGAGGAGGAATGCAGCTTCAACCATGACACAGTTGACAAACAGCCACCACCACCAACGTATGATGTTCCTCAAATGACGAGACTAGTACCAAAACGACCAAGAAAAAAGACAAGCAACAATCAGCCAACAACCGAGGGCACGAGCAACGATACAGCACCTGCACTACCGGCTGAAACGGAACCACGAAGGTCTGGACAAACCAACCAGGGTGTAGAACCACCAAAACTTACGTATAAGGTGGAGATGGTCTACTACAAACCTAATATGAAGTCCAGCTAAATGCTAAATGCTAAAAAGCTAAATGGTTTAAGGCATCAGAGGAAGAGATTGAATCTATTAAGAAGCACCACATATGGGATCTTGCAAGAGAGCAATCTCCTGTAAATGGGTGTTCAAGGCCAAGCAGGACATTTGAAAGAGCTTGTACGGTCTCAAGCAATCAGCATGCGCTTGGAACACTAAGGCGACTGAAGCCTTTTCGAAAATTAAACTTTAAGCAAAGCCAAGCCCACAAATGTTTGTTCACGAGGAAGAACAATAACGAAATGACATACACTTTGTTATATGTTGACGCTCTTCTTGTGGCTGACAACAATGCAGAGACGACCGCAAATGTGAGCAAAGAGCTCAACCACTACTTCGAAGTCAAGGACCTCGGAGAGGCAACACACTACCTCGGCATAAAGATCGAACAAGAGGAAGACGGTTCCTTCCTGCTGAGCCAAAAAAACAAGATAATCCAAATGCTGCACAAACACAAACTTAACGAACCAAAGCCCACAGCAACACCAATGGAGACTGGATTTCTGGCAGCCAGCACCAATGCAAGCCAAGGCCTACCAAACAAAAACGATACCGACAAGCAATCGGATCACTACACTACATAGCAACCATTTCACGACCCAACATTGCTGCGGCAGTTGGTTTCCTCGCATGATGAGTTGAGAAGCCTACGTAAGCTGACGGGGAATCAGTGAAGAGAGTGATGAGGTTCATCGCCACCAGCATCAACAAGAAACTTCAATTGTCATCGAAGAGCAGCACAACATTGAGATGCTACATCGATGTGGATTGGGCTGGTGACATATGTGATTGCAACTCAACAACTGGAGGACAACACAGTCACCTTGGCCAGCAGAAAGCAAACAACAGTCACAAAATTGTCAACTGAAGCAGAATACGTCACAGCTTCCAATGAAGCCTGCAAGCTTATCTGGATGCGACAACTGCTGAAGAACATGAGACTGACTCAGACCGGCCCAACATGAGTATAGAAAGATAATCAAGGTTGTAATAAGTCCATAGAGTTGGACCGATCTGGAGCCAGAACGAAACACATTGCCATTTGCCACCACCATCTGTGTGATCTGTGTAAAACAAACATCATAGATGTATTCTATTGTCCAAGAAATGAAATGATGGCTGACATTCTTACTAAGCCACTGGCACATGAATCTTTCAACAAGTGTTCAAGCGGCATAGGCCTAGCAATGTAACAATGTTTTGTTTGCCATGTATTATGTCTTGGATGTCTTGATGATTCGAGAAGGGGTGTTGAAGGAATACGAATCCCCAAGTATATCTTACTGTATTTGACACTACATCAAGTGTCCTACGTCACATGTCAAACATCAAATGTCATAAGACATCAAATGTAACTTCCTGTTTGTGAAGCTTTTCTTCCGGTATAATTGTGTAAGTGTCGAAACGATAGTGGCAACTATTGGATTCGATAGTGAATGCTATCGAATTTGATAGTGAATGCTATCGAATTTGATAGTGAATGCTATCGAATTTGATAGTGAATGCTATCGAATTTGATAGTAAATGCTATCGAATTTGATAGTGAATGTTATCGAATTTGATAGTGAATGCTATCGAATTTGATAGTGAATGCTATCGAATTTGATAGTGGCCACTATCACCCTGTGCTTTCATGGTCTCCTCTTCCAGTGCGCCCCAGCGGCGAATATGAAAATTCGGCCGCCAGGAAGGCCACAGTGACCCAAGCTGAACTCCTTCCTCAACAACCAGCTGGTCTGGTTAAGCTGAAATAACACCATCTCTCGTCGAGAAAAGAAATCAACACCCGGTCAATAATAACTTGTTTTTCGCGTTCGCTATAAAATAAAATGTGTGCTGAGTCACAAATTTCTATGGGACATTCTCTTCTTTGCTGTCGTGTTCCACTCAGCCTTGCAGCGACTAGCTCATCGATTCGCCTAGCTGCAAATGAGAACTGGATGCATAACGATCACCGAACATTTTTGTCGTTTGCAGTTGTCCGGCCTTGAGTGGTGCATATCGACCGATCAACTCGCCACTGCAGGGCTGGTAGTTGAGGCTCTCCGTCAGGAGTACAGTGCGAGATCGCCGATTGTTTTCCAACACGCCTGCGAGGTGATCAACACAGTTTGTGTCCGGCATCATCGAACAGTAAGCTGGGGTCGCTCCCCATAAAAACATTCTACCCAGACATTTTTAGAAGTGTAGTAAAATATGGCCACTAACTTGTTTTAAATAAATTTATCTGTTTACTGAGAAAGTTAAAGCAGATTACAAGTATATCATGTGTAAGATGTCGAATTTTTATGTGTCATGAACTTCAGCTGTCCAAGATGGTCGAATCAGTTGATCTATGAAAAATTTAGTTAAGTACCTGAGAAGGAGCTTACAATTGCAAATGGCGTCATGTAGAATGCCACATGGTTCTTGTAATAAGGAATAAAGTAATTCAATGCAATCCAAAGTAATCACTTTGTTCTCCTCAGTTGTTTCATGTTATTTCATGGCGTTTGCACACGGATTCACTACACGGAATCCCTGCTCCAGAATATTTTGCTGGGCCAGATATCCATTAAAGCAGAAATTGCTCTAAACGAGGAGAGGATGTCTGCAAATTTTGCTGAGTTGAAAATCAGTGCAGCTAAAGAAGCCAGATAATTAAGCAGCAAAATCGAAACCCTATCTGCCAAGGTAACCTCATTCAATAAGGACATATAGGACATCAGGAACACAAAGGCGCTTCAAACATCGGTCAATGACCTACAGGAGCTGGTAACGTCATTGTGAGATGACCTCAAAGCTACTAGGGAAGAAGTATACCAATCTCGACTTCAATCAAATTGAGTTGAGCAGAGATCTCGCAACAAAAACATTGAATTAACAGGAATTCTCCAAAGACCAAAGGCATATTGTAAGACTCGTCGTAGCCCAGTTGGTTTAGCGACTGACTGTGGTTTCGGCGGTCCCGGGTTCAATTCTCGGCATGGGCTCTCAAAAATTTCGATCCCAGCGTACTGGTTGTTCCCCCTCGCACAGTGCATAAGCACCATGAGGGGGACGTAAGGCCTGTAGTGCGATTGACTACAGTTGATGGAAACAAAAAAAAATATCCAGGAAAGTCTCTGGGTCTTGAGTAGTGTGTATATACTAATCTTTGGCACATTTTAAACCATGAATCACTGTCACAAACACCTGTCACCCTAGCCCCCCAAATGCGTCTGTCCAAGAGCTTTGTGGGGAGCCAACCCCCATCGCTGTAAGCCAACCGGGGCCCGAGTTATGGCATTTGGAGTGTACCCCGACTGTCAACCCGAGAAAAAACAATGACGCATGACACAAAACATTTACTAATTGTTCTCTCCTCGCCCCTCTCTTATCAAAAATCCCTATAAACTCTTCAAAATTCGTCCCCTTGCAGATAGAAACACCATCGTGCGTGAGGTCATCCTCCATAAACTCATAAAAATTCCCTCTTGCTAGCAAAACCAAACGCCATCGCGTGCACGAGGTGCGTATTGAATTTCACCCTAGCTGGCGACCAAATTTTCTCCAAACGCCAATAGATGGCGATACCGTTGTTTGTCACTTAACTTAACCACAATGGGGTGAAATTCGATACACGACCTCGTGCGCACGATGGCGTTTGTTTTTATTCTGTCAGCAGGGGGGGATTTTGAAGAGTTTATGGGGTTTTCTGATAGGAGAGGGGAGGCCTAAGAGAGAAAGGAACAATTAGTAAACGTTTTTTGTCGCGCTTTGACTGGAAACATTCAGAACCTTCCAGAGCACTTTGACTGGAAACATTCAGAATCTTCCAGAACACATGACGTCAATCTTTTTCTGCTATATAATGACACGAACCCTGATTTTATTCGTCATATAAAGTGACGAAAACCGCCTATTATGGGCCTAAAACATCTCCCTGAAAAGGGAGAATCACAGCAAAAGCTGCATATTTGCGTCCGCATGGCTGGGTTGAACGACATCAAAACGCATGTTTTACACTGTACTGTGCGGTTGATTTGTGGGTTTTATCTCCGGTTGGGGGACTGTCTCCGGGGATAAGGGAAGGTTTTCACACCCGCAAGGGGTGGTGCAATGTTGAAAAACCACCCAGCGTCGACAGACAGAAAACTGTGTCTGTTGACGATAAAACTGATCCGTGCGCCATGTAATCGAATGGCATTTCGGGCAGCAGCAAATTGTCGGTAGCCCACATTGCTCAACACAGACAAGTGCCGAACAGGGGAGGATCACTCTGCCAGCCTACTCTGGTGAGTCATTAGATTATGTGCGGTTTTCTGCAATCACTTTGCAGGAAACTGTACTCTGTTGTCTGGACTGTGTTCAGTTAACAAAATTTGAGTGACCAGCCTACAAATCAAGCAGATCTGGAGGCAGGGATAGATTCGCACGTTGCAGCAAAGCTAGCAAAGGGGCAGCAACGCATGAAAACGAATGAAAGAAACACAACACAGTCAACTGAACAGTTTCGACACACCACAAAATCATCAGGGAGGATGGAAACCACACACAGAACTCAGATAATACTGGTGCAATCATATAGAGACAGGACATCACCAAAACTGTGTCTGGTTTTGAGTATAAAAGCTTCTTCCACCATTTTATCTGGGTTCTTATTGTTTCATTGGTTAACCGTCATGGTTCTTGGTTTTCCCATATTTTTGGTTGAATCCTGAGACCTGTGGTTGAGGCTGAACATTAGAACATATGTGTCATTGGATTTGCTGAATACTTCACTTCAGTTCTTGCTGGGCTTTGCCATTGCCATTGGATTACTACATCTGTCATAGGGACTGCTTCACTGTGGCCATCCATTCGATTTCTTTAATTGGATTACTTCACTATCTGTGCTACTGAGTTCTGCCATTGGATTTCTTCACATCAGCTGATTGTGCTTCACCATTG
>JAQGBY010006173.1:0-13525 GCA_034698785.1 Mycogona germanica
TGTATGAATTCAGCTCTTTTTAATGTTGTCATTGTCATTCCTGAATTTATGTTTTGATTCGTCGTAGCCCAGTTGGTAGTGCGACTGGCTGGTTCAGCAGTCCCGGGTTCGATTCCTGGCATGGGCTCTCGATTATTCGGTCCCGGAGTACTGGTGGAAATGTGCCCCTCACATAGTGCCTAAGCACCAAGAGGGGCACAGAAAATCCTGTAGGGATATTACTACAATAAATTTTAAAAAAGTAAGTAAAAAAGTCAAATCAAAACAGGATTTGATACATCACTAACATCTATCTATCACCAACACACTCCATGGCAAATTGCTTTCAGTATTTCCTCGTGAGAATGACAGCTACCAGGTGCTACATAATAGATATCCGGGTGTTTAAATACAAAAAATAAAACTTAAAAAATGATTCCCAAGACTGGAAACACGATATAATATGTCCGATAGGAAGATAATTTATTCAGTCAGGTACAGAGCAAAATAAAATTGTATAAATTGCCTTCCTATCGGACATATTATATCGTAGTTTCTAGTCTTGGGAATAATTTATAAGTTTTCAGTTAATCTACTTCTGTCTCGGCGTGTTCCTAACACATATTTTGCTATAAAAAAGAACCCCGTTCGAAACTCTTATTCTTCAATATCGCTAATGCGAATCAGCAAAGTATAAAATTATTAAATAACGAATAACAGCAACAGAAGCAGGAAAAAGAAAGTCAGTCGTTCTCAATTTCGCATAGAATCTGTTCGATTTTTAGGCGGGCCAGGTGCAAGCGCTTGCTGGGAAGTTGTCGCAATCGTGGAACGATGCTCATGGCGTAGAAATATGCCTCATCCTGGTTCTCGAGTGGCGGTTGTAGATGATGCTGCTGCTGGACGACGGCCGCTGGCCGACTGAGCGAGGCGATACCGTCCGACGCCGTTTCCATGATCCGGAGTAGCTGGCTCTCCAGCATGCCATCGGCCGACTTAACTGACGACGGTCCCGTCTCTGGCATGGACGCCGACACGGACAATTTGGACCGGCGGCCGCTGGACGATCCGGCATACAGATCAACTGCATGCTCCTCTGGTGGACTACTCGTAAAAGAAAATAAGAAAAATCTTAAGACATTAATTCCGCGGTCGTCACAAGTTCTGCGAGGGACTTATTCTATCCCGATGTAATGTGACAATATGGTGTAGTAGATCTTTTTAAAAATAATATTTATTATTTTTTTAGTTTCAATATCGCACTTGCACTTTATCAAAAATCCACAATGTATGTATATACATGCAAAGTGAATATAGGTTTAAGTAGATTCAGGATTTGGAATTGGGAAGTTTTCTTTTTATCTATATCACCACATGAATAGATAATTTTACATAAAAAATGAACAAATTATCAACATGAATTTTATAATATACCTACTAAATATGTAATGAAGTAGGTGCCTTTTTTCTTGCGTTTGTCGTGATAGCGCCAACGCATACCATTCATAACTTTACCATAGAAAACGACACGCACCTATAAGTTTCAATGCTATCCTCACAGCACATGTCCAGTCCTTCGGGAAATACCAGTTCCGCTTCAATTAGGTGGTTGTTCGAACTACAAAGACAACGAAAACATCAACAACCCGATTTAGTCAAGTCGAGAAACGAAAATCGATATAAGTGTATATTCAAATAAGATTAGAATTAAATTAAAATTTTAAGTTATTGTGTTTGGGCTAGACGTCTACACAGTGCAACGTTAGCTGTGCCAAACTCACTGGATATGGTTGCGGGCATTTTCCAGTAGTTCGGCGAGTGCATTATAAAATGGCCAGGTCGATTCTATGGTGACGGGGAGCGGATCTCCTTTCTGTTTCTTCTCCTCGTTCTCCTTGATGAATTTTTCTCGGATCTCCTAAAATCAGGGGGAAAATTTGAGTTTAATAAAGACGAATTTGTTATCTTCAATGCTTGCTCTACCAGGTATATATCTGAAATACCTTGTATTTCTGCAGCAGGTTTTGCCACTTCTTCTGCAGGACTTTACAGAATTTTTCGGCTGGAACCAATCCCAGAGCTTGGGCGACAAGCCTGCAGAGAAAACAGCAAGCAGATCTGCACGTTCGATACTATTTTGCGAGAAAGTAACACATTAAAAATTAGTTAGTCTACATGATTACAACAACTGAAAATCGTTTGATACATAGTTACTGATTATCGATCAATCTGCTAACAAATCTGATTTGCGCTAATGCTCATGACATTCAAAATTCGGGAGTCACCGGCTGACCCCCCACACGCACGAGCAATGACGCAGTTCTTGCTTTGCTTTCTCTCTTGCTCTTGTACTTTCGTCAAGTTTGGAGGTCTTGTTCTGTTGTTCCCGTTCCGTCGAGTACTCTCTTGCTTTGCCGTCATCGCTTGTACAGCTAGCTCCGGACAATAAAAAGTCGCGCTTTTATTACTGCATCTCATCTTGCTTTCTAAGACTTTCGCTTGATTCGTGTAACAATGGGCTTAGCAATTTCGGTGTTCTTTCTGCCATCTTGGCTTAGCCTTGGGAGATCTACTGCGCCATTGGAGTGTTCCACCCTTGGATTTCATCATTTTCTAGAGAATTTTAATTTCTGCAGGTCACAACTATTTCCCAGTTACAATTTTCCATATACATGTTAGAGGATGGAGGAAACTGAAATCGCATATTTTCTTTGTAATGAATGTTTGTTACGGTTGTGCACCGGTGATTTAACATCTTAAAACCCCCCCAGAGGGCGACCTGGAAATTTTGCCTAACCTAAGCTGCCTAGTGTATTTTCTTTGTAGTCTTTCATCAATTTACACGTGTAATCTTATGAAATAAGTTCTCATGATAGCAATTACTTACGTCCAACCTTCCTTCGCACTTCCCCGTTTGCCAGTGAACCTATTGTCCAGTTCTTTTCGCAGTCGAATAAATTGAAACACCGATGCGTCGTTCCCTGTTTTGAGTAGACAGGAAGTATTATTATTCTTTATTTCAAATCAAAACACATGCCTTTATAAAAGTTGGCCAGGTGTGCCTTTGAGTTTCCAAACGTACCGCATTGGCGATGTGTGTGGGAGAACTTCTTATAAACTTTTGTCTAGGCAAACGAGGTAATTTTAGTTGTAAACAATGTTACATATTCCATAATGGCCGCTTGTCCCCGGGCTACCCATCCTGCTTATTTCCCTCATTGACCAAGCACCAACGTCAACATCAAAACCGTTCACCTTACACGATAAGCGACACTGTAGATAATAAAGTATAGTGCACGCGTCGCAACATGGCAACATCACCTACAGCTACAAGATTTAGGAATTATATTTTGGTCAAACCAATGAAAAGTTTGGAAACGTTTAAAACAGTACCACAGACATGCTATGCTCCAACTCTACCCTGTTACATCGATTTAATTGTGACACCATTTCAAAGTGTGTACATTTTAGCAGACGTTTTCAAGTTTCAAATGTCAATACCATACGCACACAAAATGTGTGGCAACGCGACTACTTTGCCGACTGTCATCCGGCACTAAACTACTTAAACAAGGTTAAAAGGGCTGGCCACAGTATGATCAGTATGAGTAATCGGGTGAGAGTATTTCGAAAATAAAAAATTTGTTGCTACCCACATTTGAAGTGTCTTAGTTCTTCGCGTTCGATGTCAAACTCTGATTCAGAAATGATGTGGGCCGCCATTTTTAGTGGAGGTTTTATGACGTCAACATTTGTTGTTGCCGGGATCAACTAACAAAGAGATAAAACGAACGACTCGTAATGCTGCTTATTCGTTTCTGATGACTGGAATGGGACAATCGTGCTTTAAAAGCAATTTCTTTTAACTTTAAAGAGGTTACCTTTGTGGCGTCACACATGTTAAGGCGAATAATTTATTTTTTGATGAATGACAAACATTTTTCGAAGCTTTTGGATAGACGAACAACATCTTGTTCTAGTGTTTTTGAAGTGTCTTTCGCCAATGTTTACTTACCTCATTCATACAAAGGCCTGATAAAAACGTCACCACAACCAGTGTCGTAAATAATACAGATTTATTAGACTTTTAAAATAAAATTTTGCTTATTGGGTTTAATTTTTTAATTTTGGATGAAGTTAATTGCTTCCAGGTATAAAACTCTACATTTTTGCATTTCGGTACAAAATGAACATCAGTTGGCAAGCCTTTTAATAGAAGGTATTTGTCGGTAAAATACAAAGCCAAACTATAAGTAAGTCTGAACGCGATCGTAGTAGCGGGCGTCTGTATTTTGGTCCTCTTTGTCACAACTCCGTAGACATTTTCGTGAGCCACACGAGAAAGATTAACGCATCTACTCATTCTGTGACGTCCATTGCAATCAGTCGCCACTCATTGCCTTGTGAACTGTAGTTCGGTGGTCGCTGTTGTTGGTATTCGGTATCAATCATATCGAGAAAATAAGTATCAAACGACATTTTTGTGTGATAAAATCTTCATATATAGTTTGATAAATGACATTTCTGATACTTGGCGGAGAATAGAAAACATAATTCGTGTTGCCATCACGCCATTCTGGCTCGACTTCTGCTGCAGAATATGGCGCATTTACCGACTGTGTAAGTATGGACTTAGGACTTTTGTTTGGGACTAGGTTCGCTGGGACTAGGTTAGAATTGTTTAAGAAAATGAAATTTGAATACTGTTTAGCCGTTTCATTCTTACCAAACGTCCAAGTAGGCGTATCACCGGCCTACCTTCGGAAAACTTCAAACGAGTGTTTAAATTCTTGGGGCGTCTTCCAGAAAGTGGGCGTTTGTCGACTGTAATGTGATCACATGAGGGTTGAGTGTCCTGTACGCCATGTATCCGAAAGTATGTCAAGAGATACGTTTCAAAATGTTATGCAGCAAAGTTATGAAAATATGTTTTAAGATTATCAAATGATCAAAACCAAATGTTGGGGGCTAACCTGTCCTGTTAAGAGATAAACATTACCTTTGAGAGTGTCGCGGTACCATTTTAGTCTCACTTTACCTACAAATGTAAAATTGAAGTAAATCCTATCCATTGAAACTTAAAAAATGTGAAAATTTCTTTGAAGAGAGACTTATTGTTGCATAAAAACACAGCATATACATATCTATAAAGTAATAGTCTTGTTCAAATTTATTTAAAAAAAGTGAAACTGAACAAAAAATATAATTTCGAAATAGAGAAAAGCAATGTGTCTGAAATATCGCATGAGTTTATGTATTTTTTACGTTCGAATTTCTATGTTTTTATGTAAATTTCCAACTTGATTAATAATAGATTATTGTTTTTATACCTTTGCGTTATGCTCATGATGACAGATAACAGTTTAGCTGCTGAAAGACACATCTGGAACTTGTTGCTAGTAACAAGTTCCAGTTATGGGTGCGCTACCCCAGTTATTCGCTAAATTTATTAAGCATCAAAATGACGTAAGTTTGTTTGAACTATTGAACTGGCATTGACTTTGAACTGGCAAATTAATTTTTGAAAAATGACGAGGACGATTGTAAATTGAAAGACGAGTTGGAAGAGAATCTATCGTAAATTTGGATAAACGATGAACATTTATAAAAATGTAAAACGTTTTGTAGCTGCCAGTTATTATCGCTAACTTATGTTTTTTCGTGTTGCATCCAGTGCTGCCCTAGTTTGATTTTCTTTGAATCACTTGCAAATATTACTACCTCACGACATTATACAAACTGAGTGTCTAGTTTCAGTCCCATTTAAAAATGCTGTTCCCGAGTTAAAGATCATAGTAGAATATAGAAAACATTCTTGATAAAAATCGTCGTACAATTTTAATTTGGCGAGAAAGAATGCGGAGAAACAATAATGCAATCTTAGCGGTCGATACAAGAAACCCCAAAATGAAAGCCACAATCGGTTAAAAGTGCTAGTCAGTTCTAGTGCCTAAGCACCAAGAGAGGTACAGAAAATCCTGTAGAAATTACACTTCAGTGAATTAAAATTTTAAAAAAGTAAGAACGGATTTGTTTATTTTCGACGTGCAGCTGTCTGATCACCCCAACATTTTAAGTTTATTTTAAAAAACATTTTTACTTTTCGGGTCAGCGGAAGCGCTTCTGAAATTAATGTGTAAAAGGCATTAAATATCTGTTTATGGACTTTTTATCAATCGACCGAAAAGATTGCGTTCTTGCTTTAGTGATTTCATTTTTATTTTTCTTATTGGGCAAATTTACACAGTCCGCCTATTGTGCTCTACATGCAGTTTGAAGATAAGTGACGATAACATCGGAAATTGCCAACCTATGCAATGAAAAACCACTCGTTTGAATTCCGGCTATTTAAAAAAAAAATTATGTTCACAAGTATTAATTGCTGAGTTCGCCTCTTCAATCGTCAAACATTCCAACTCAGTGCAGACAAATGAATACAATGAAATAGATAAGACGAATATAACCCAGACGATCTTCTTCCCATGCTGTGGCGGAGTTAAGGGGACATGCCTGTCTCCGCCTGCATGTAATTTTTGTAATAGATAAGGTCTGACAGGAACTTAACCGTTCCACGTTGATAAGCCATATTCCCAAACATGTCACATATTTTTTTGTTTTGATTTCAGAGCGGCTTTTTGCCGAGGTAACCATACACTGAGCGTACCCATGACGCTGTTCGCCGTCAACCGCTTGCGGCTGGTGTCTCGCCTGCGCGCCAAATCTCCGCCAGAGGGCTCCGTGGTGCTGCTGCAGGGCGGGGAGAGTCAGACCCACCACTGTTCGGACGCCGAGCCGCTGTTCCGGCAGGAATCCTACTTCCACTGGGCTTTCGGCGTGCAGGAGCCGGACTTCTACGGCGCCCTGGACGTGGCCAGCGGACGCTCGATTCTCTTCGCCCCGCGACTGCCCGACACGTACGCCGTCTGGATGGGAAAGTACGACCACTGAGGCCCAATTAACATAACTTCTGTTCCGAAAATGTCACTTTGTTTTCCGCATCAATGTCGTGTCGGTTGACCAAACACCCCCATGCCAAACACTTTTTAGAGTGATTTCTAATTAGCGGCCGGACTAGCGAATAAACTTGGACCGAACCAAAATGACATTTCATGGAGCAAAACGCGTTCAAAACAGGCTGCAGGACTCTGTATATGAAATCGGTGTAGCTACAGTAGTCGACTCTCACAATTTATTAGAAAGACCAAATTCTTAGAAACTACTTTTATAACAAAATTCAGTTTGTGGATAAAGTATATTTTAAATTTGTTGTAGTCATTTTCGTTTGAAGTAAATTCAATATGTTTTTGTGCTATGTTAATTCATGCCAACCATCACCACCACAAAAATTGTAGTAGTCATTGAACTGTTAATTGTATTTGTGAATCTAATTTTTTATTTATCTATACCAATACTTATTCCTATATTTTATATTTGATGGAACAAAATATACAAAATAGTTAAAAGCTGCTAGTTTACCCTTTTTAATCTATTTGGTCAGCTACGCTCTATAATGACCATGAGGGGACGTAACGCCTGTAGTACGGTTGACTACAGTTGATTGAGTAAAAAAACTACAGTAAATTATAGTATTTTATTACCTTTCTGATCTACTATCTGCTTGTGAGAAAACGTTTTCGTAAAAGCAATATAATATCACTAGCAGCTATTCAGCACAAGAGAACATTCAATTTGGATGCTATTTTCGAAATCTAACACTTTTCAATAATGATGCTAAATTTGGTCTAGGTTGAGCAGCCAGGATGACTTCAAAACAAAATACGGGGTGGATGAAGTCCATTTTGTTGATGAGGTAATGAATCAATTTAATGTAAATTTTGTACGACATAATCAGTTCATAAACATGTACAATAGATTAATATAAAATAACTTGGAAACGTTTATCTTTTGTTTCAATTTTGCTAGACCAATTTTATTTACAATTTTTGTTCCACTCATTGCTTCATGTTTCTCTTATGAATGAATTATGAATGTTGCAGATGCCTAACGTATTGAAGGCGCTCAAAACGAAAACTCTTCTGCTATTGGCAAGTTCAATTTATTGTTTTAATCGTTGTGCGCTCAATTTGAATAACTCTTTATTTTTTTATATATAAATTGTATTAGGTATTATGTTGGTCGAATATAACTGGGTTTTTATTGTTGCCTTTTTGTTTTACTTTGCAGCATGGCCTTAACTCTGACAGTGGAAAATTTTCGCGACCAGCTGCGTTCGATGGCATTTCCGAGTAAGTGTCAAAATTCAAATTTCAAAGTATCAAAATTCCCAAAACTATAAAACACATGAGAGATTACACGAGTGGTCACACAACTTTTTGAAAGCGAAAATGATTCGGAATGAATCATGTTTAATTCACTGTAGTGTAATATCACTACAGGATTTTCTGTACCCCTCTTGGTGCTTAGGCACTATGTGAGGGGGCACATTTTCACCAGTACCCCGGAACCGAATAATCGATCTTTCGTTTTATTATTGTTTTTATTTTGTTGCTTTATATTGATATTAAACAGCAAATCGAATTTATATGTTATGTTTGGTCAGGAGCAATAACTGGATAAGATTATTTCAACGTACCAATTTTAATTGAAGATTGTTGGACTTGTTAGGAGCCATGTGATACCAATTTACTTTTATATTTCCAGATTTGCTGCAGATACCAAGCAGTTGCACCCAGAGATATCGGAATGGTAAGTTGAATCTGTGTTCAGAACGATTTGAAATGTCGATTGAAAGTTATAAAAAAATTAAGATTTTGTTGACCAATACCTAAAACGACTAAATTTAATTATTCTGTTTCTAGCCGCGTCTTCAAGAATTCGCACGAATTGGATTTGATTAGATACACCAACCGTGTGAGTAGCGAAGCCCACAAGGAGGTTATGCGACGAATCAGACCGGGAATGTTGGAGTACCAGATGGAAAGGTTTGTCTCTATACTTTTTCCTCTTAATTACATTATTGGAGCTGGTATTTCTGATGCGGATATGTTGAAAAGAATGGTTTTTATCCGACGAGGTGCGAAGCACGCAGAGTAGGATGTCTGGTTTTCACTAACTGTGTTGCTACCTATCTAGCATTTTTTGTTTGTTAATTTATAATTTGTGTGGTTGATGGGAGTTTTTTATGTTCGCTTTAACGTGTTAGCCATGCTGCGACGTTGTCAATTCGTTCAAATTGAAAATAATGAAATCATGGAATTCTCTAATTTCATTTGTTTGTTGCAATGAATAAGAGAATTCTGAATTTGTTCTGTATGGTTGCAAGAATGTTTGTGTTCCACATATTTTTATTGGCAATCAAAATTGGTAAATTATTATCAACGGTATATACTGGTTTCTTTCCGCAGTATTTTTCTGCATTTCTGTTTCTATTTTGGAGGCTGTCGTCGGTGCAGCTACACTTGCATCTGTGGAAGGTAATTTTGCAAATTCAATTTTTTTTCTTGCCGGGTTGATGTGCCATGAAAATGACTTTTGGGTGTTTAGAAATTTTTGAAGGATAAGTTTTAACAATTAAATATTTTCCTCCCGACAAACAGTGGCCAAAACAGCTCCATCCTGCACTATGGACACGCCGGTGCACCAAACGATTGCAGCATCCAGGACGGCGATATGTGGTATGGTTTTTGTTACCGATTGTCGTATTTGTTTTTGCGAAAGGTGTAAAAATAGGATATCCCTTATTTGGAGAGTTTGTGGTTCTTCGTACTAGATGATTGAAGCTACTTTGGACGACAGAGTGGAGAACTCCTGTTCAGCAACAAGAATGCTCATTTCTAATAGCTCAAAAAGTGCGATATGGGAGATTATCTGTCTAGGTGATAAATTTACATTACGGCACTGTCTGAGTTCATTGGTGTTCTCTCCGCGGATGATCTTGGTTGAATAGTTTAAACTGAATGTCGTTAAGAACACTTTTGCATCTACATCATCTGAAAGAATAGTTTCCCAATATTTTCAAATTTGCATCTCAATTTGTATCGCCTACTCCCAAATTTCTATTTTGTGCGTAGCTTGTTCGACATGGGCGCCGAATACAACTGCTACACGTCGGACATCACTTGTTCCTACCCGGCTAACGGCAAGTTTACGCCCGAACAGAAGGCAGTGTACGAGGCAGTGCTCAACGCAAACAGAGCCGTCTTGGCCAAAGTCAAACCAGGTATGCCCAGACACAACTATTGGAAGTGTCGTTTGCATCATGTATCAAGAGGCGCATTCGTGTGTTTAAAGGTCGTTAACAATTTCGTGAAGTTCTTCAGTAGCTGCCATTTTAAATTTACGAATAACTATTTAAATTCGTTCTGTATATCGAATGGGATTCTTTCTCCCATCTGAATTTTACTTTCGAAAAGGAAAGTTCCCGACCTGCTATTTTAATTTTCTTTGGTCTCATTAATGTAGCAGTGGTGTTCAGGTGTATACCTTCTGAAATCTGGTGTTTTTTTTTAGAAAAATAACTAACTTGTATCCGAACAAATATTTGCATTTCAATTTTTGTTCGAATATGTTTGTTCTTTTACTAACGGGTTTGTGGTTTGTTGTATTCGTGGCGTGTGATCAGGTGTCTCTTGGGTTGAACTGCACACCCTGGCCAACCGGGTGATTCTGACGGCGCTAGTGGCGCTGGGTGTGCTGACCGGTGACGTTGACGAGATGCTGGCCGCCCATCTGGGTGCCATCTTTATGCCGCATGGCCTGGGACATTTCATGGGATGCGACACGCACGACGTTGGCGGTTACCAGCCGGTATTGTAGTTAATTTACTATCTCACCTGCGTATAGACTTAACTTTTGCTCTCCTACTTGTATTTCAGCAAGAAACTGGAACTGTAAAGCAGTTTCTATTTTGAAAACTGAGTAGGACTACTTTTTGCTTCGGATTAGTTCCAGTTGACACAAATTTGATTCTGCTTATCTACAAATATTTTTTTATGTTCGATAAATTGCAGGATGGCCCCACCCGTCCGACGCAGCCGGGAGCCAGCTCCCTCCGTACTGCCCGGGTGCTGGAGCCTGGAATGGTTCTGACAATTGAACCCGGATGTTATTTCATCGAACCGGTAGGTCACCATCTTTGATTAATAATAGTTTTTAGAATAAAAATAATAATTAAACAAAATCGGATAATTAAAATCGTCTAAACGTTTTGCGTGTAAGACATTAAAATCAAACTTTAGTTTTTCTGAAGTTGCTTTTTGTCTCCTCGGTCGATCAGTTATTGTCGCAGGCGCTGGCCAACCCACAGCAGAGCCGATTCATCGTGGCAGACGTGTTGCAGCGTCTGCGGACCTTCGGTGGGGTTCGCATTGAAGACAACATCGCAGTGACCGCCGATGGCGTGGAGCTGCTCACCCAGGTGCCGAGATCGGTGGCAGAGATCGAGGCTCTGATGGAGGAGGGACGTAAGACGTATGGCGAACAACCACCACCATTGCCGACCGGCGTCAAGCTATGTTAGGTTTGAAAAACTTGACACTGCTTCAAATATTCCGTGGGATATATGAATGGTGGGAATTGAAATTATTTTAAGTGAGATTAATTGTATTTGGATTTCTAAATGTAATCGATTATTTACTGTGACGGGATGGTCCGTTGTGAAACTGCCGAGATGGTGGAAATGTAAGTGGGATGAAATATTTTTGTCATGTTTACACCAAAGTTAAGGCACATTGCACTATATTAAAATTGAGTTCGTGTTTGAACGCAAAGTGCTCTCAAAATTTGTTTACACAATTTTCAACGGAAATTTTATTTTTTAATTGAAACTTTCGTTTCACATCTCTGAAGTGAATCTTTGTGTCTGATGTTTTATAATGTGCTGATCCAAAGAGCTAGATAGCTCTCGTTTTAAACAGACCTATGTATCCTTTTCACAAAAGGGGAAGTGTAAATTGCATTTTATAAATTGTGGTGACTTCTACTAATTGTGTACTTTATAATTGAACAATAAATAAGCAAATATATTGACGGATGGTTGGTAATTCATTTTTTACGTTTGCGTAAATTTTGCAAGACCTTCATGACAGTGCTGTGTGCTTAAGACTAAGAGTATCGAACTCTTAAATTATCTGACGCACACAATACAAAAACTAAATTTATGGGAAGTTACCTGAATCTTCCCACTGAGTGTCGAATTTCAGATAGTAAATTATATTAGTTTTTTTTGTGAAAGAATTTTGTATGCATTTGCCACTGTCCATGATATCAATTTACATACGTTGCTGTGTCTGAGATATTTGTTAGGGCGAACACGCTGGTGGATCTCCAGCTTAAAACCCCCCCAGGAGATGTCCTGGTAATTTTGCCTAGCCCAGGCTTAGTATAAGCTACCTAGGTAGGGATCTTTAACGATACGTTTTTGTGTAGTAAATAGATCATTTGAAAAATGAATTCGCATACGAACTCTACAACCATCCACCAATATTACTAAGAATGCATTGCCAAATCAATTTTGTGTGGAACTATATGAAATGTCTCGCATGATGTTCTGAAAAAAAATATTTATTGACATTAAAATATCCACAGTTCGACGTTTTTTTTGTTAGACGTCAAACGTTTTGAGAAGTTCATTTCGCGTGAAATCTTATTTGGGATTAGGACCCAAAAGATCGGCATCTGTCCATTTGTAATTTGTGTCTTGGCACTCTCGGTCCAACAGGATGGAGATAATCATGTTATTTGCCAAATTCATTGGCAAAAGCAAAAACCAAAACTAATCTGGTTCTATCATGTGCTGATGGAGTATCTTCTGGATCTCGAGTTTGGTTCGCTCGCGGTTGTACTGGCTGGGCATGGACTTGAGACTGGAGGCGACGTGCTTGCCGAACACGTCCTCTGGCGAGTCCTCCGTGCGAGCCGCCGACTTACGCAATATGGCTAACAGTTCGGAGAGACCTCGTCGCTTGGCGGTGGCGGTCGGTTGCGGCGCCGCCGCTGCAGCTGCCGCCGCCGCGCTACGTTTTCGAGTGACGCGCCGTTGAACACCAGGTGACGCCGTGCCGTTGCTTGCGACCTCGGCAGGGAACTGTCCCAATGTTCTAACTGAGTCGATGTCTTGTTTTGGGTTGGATCGCCCACTGCTTCCGCTTGCAATGCCGTTTTCGGCGACCTGCTGATCGGTAACAAATTTACAAAAGTAGTAGAAAAATCTTATGTAGAAAACTCGAGGATAAGAAGCTATTCACACAGTAAACGTATTTTACACAGCCAAACTAAGCAAATCAGAAAATGAAGCTATGGGTTATGACTGAACCATAATGAAAAGCCATTTCTAACATTATTTTTAATTCAGATTTTGATCGATGAAGCAGTTAGCTTTTTTGATTTGCATAGCACGAGCGCGTAGAATAAATACGTTTGTCTTCGTAATTTTCTCTTTACAGTTAGCATACTTTAAAAAAAATTTATATATGCACCGAGAGAAGCACAGAAACTCCTGTTGTGATATGCACTACAGTTAATTTAAGAAAAATATTAACAAAATTTAAATATATTATTTTAGTTATAATTTAGTTATTAAGATTAT
>JAQGBY010006174.1:0-13525 GCA_034698785.1 Mycogona germanica
GGCACTTCAGACACACAAATGAATCGTTCCATTTAATGAGACTAGTTTTTAGAAAATTGGGCTTTGTGCGAATACAATCCATTTGAGGAACTGTTTGCAGGTTAAATTTCATTAAATTTCCTCAAGCCGTTTGTAAGTTAAGTCCCGAACAGAAACTTTTGAGGTCCTGTTTTATAATAAAAAGATTATTATGCATTTTTTCAGAAATCATAAACTTACGGCACTTCAGACACACAAATGAATCGTTCCATTTAATGAGACTAGTTTTTAGAAAATTGGGCTTTGTGCGAATACAACCCATCTATTTCTAACAAATCGCGAATAAAGATATATTAAATGAGATTTCAAAATTTTTATAACCCCCCCTTGCTTCTCTTTTGACAAATCGAAACCTACATTGTTATCTCATAGGAAATTATTATTATTTTTAATAATCATTTGTAATAATCGCTGAACAATTTTGTTCGGGCATCAATCGTTGCTCGGGGACACCCTCACCTCAATTTCGCCACACTTATCTTGGCACTAGAAACGCCGTCCCACATTCGTCACACGCTTGCGTTAAAATAATAATTTTTCCCCCGACTGCCAAGTGGGTCAAAATTGATACAACAACAGCGGATCGAACGCATAAAACCGAACCTGCTTATCGGTTGTCCCAACAGAGGGAGAGTCCTCGCACGAATCAATTTAGTATTATTGTTCCCCAACTAATGGGCTATTATGGCAAATATTGACAGCCAGCATTAACTGCTGCAGCTGCTGTTGTTTGGGTTTGACACGAGGAAAAGTCTTATCTCAGATTAAGCTCAACTTAGTCGTCGCCTAGGTGCGGCCACTAGAAAAATGTTTACGGGAGCCAATTCAGAATAAAATGAATTCGAGGGGCTCGTACGTTCTGTTTACATGCCAGGCCGGCCCATAATTGGTCCACTCGACTTTCACATTATCTGTGGTAATAGCAGACAAACAACATGCTTAAAGTCTGGAAAATTTCACAATACAACTTTAGTCGACTCGCAAAACGCGAAATCACTAACCTTCACATTCTACACAAATAGGAACAAATAGAAAAACTAGGTTTATCGTCATTCTTAAAATTCGAACAAAATTAATTTGTTCCTCTTGATTTACTCGTACTTTCACATAATTCTAACTGAGCTGTAAAAGTGTGGTCAAGCTGGTCTCATCAATTTGTTACTAATAAACTTTCGCGTACTAGCATTTAAAAAAATACCGATTCGAAAAATACGAGGGTTGAACAAACTGTTTATCACCAAATTATGGAACATCATAAGAACAGAAAATAGTCATTTTAAAGATCAGTTTGTTGTCTTCCACAAAATTAAGAATTTCGTGTTGAAATTGTAAGCACCAAGCCAAACAGTTTCGCTCGAGCGCCATCTGGCGAGTACCTGTCAGTTGACAAGTGTTTTTAAAACAACTCCGTAAATTTGATTTCACGGTGGAACAAAACAGTTTGATTTGTCGGTAAGTGGTGACAGGTGATCTATAATATATAAATGGAGGTTCCACCAGACACCAACACCACCTGATGCGTATTGCCATGTAGCAACCAGATGACATCGAGTGTGTTGAAAGCGTCAACTGTAATTGATAAGTGCGCAATTATTTGCTGGTCGCATTTCGCGGTCTAGAAAAAGCCTGTTTACGCTCACGAGGTTCATTCCAAAATTTTACCATGAACCGTTACAAGGTCGTGGAGGTCGCACACATTCGGAATTTGCGAAAAATATTCGTCAGCAGACGCAATTTTGTGATTACCAGCTGATTACCAGGTGATTTAAATCGGGTTTACAAAATGTAAACCCGATTTAAATCACCCGATTAAGATGTACAGAAATTTCATCTCTAAAATGCTCCACAAAGAACATCTGTAGAAGCTTTTTGGTCAGTCCTCGTATTGTTACAACTGCCATAAATTTGAAACGCAGATATCGACCCAGTGTTGTAATAAATTATGAACCGCTTGTGAAAACCACACAGATCTTACATCCGTCTCATAATTTATTTTCGAGGCTCATGGGCGCCCTTTGTCGTTCGATCGAACTGCCCCTCGATTTCATAAATAAATCATTCATATAAAACCGGGGTCAGGCTTTGGCAGCTTCTCGACAGGCCCTTACGTTAATCTACCAGAAAAACTAACCGAAAACCCACACGCCATTAACTGTTCTATTAATTAAGTCCATCATCCAGGCCACAGCTGTGTCAACGAAAATACATTATCGAATCGATCGAGAGCAGGCGAGCTTAAGAGGCGAATTGACAACTATCGGGTGTCCCATTCAAAAAATGATGATACTGGGGCCTGGATGACTTATTTTTAGAGATGAAAATACTGCGCCCCTCCACCGTTACTCAAAATGTGTGCTGCCATTAAGAAAAAATAAATTTTGAAAGGAGTGTGGGTTTAGCCAAGCAAAAAATGAGTAAACTCTATATTTCGCAGCAAGGGAGAAATGAGGCCAGTGCTGCCCCTGGTAGGCATGGAATCACACAGAACAGGATTAAATGCAAATGTCACACAAGGTCACGATAGTGGCACGTCACCAAATAGATTGATCGTTGAAACAGGAATTTCAATATTCGATCTACCTTAGTAAAGAAAAACCATTTCTTTAACAAACAAATAAAACTTTAGAAATTTTGACTATTCTATGGGCGCCGCGCTTCATCACTAGGTGGCACACACGGGCACTTGTGACGCTTTTGGTAGTCCACAGGCCGAACATTACCGAAATAACTCGGCAGCACCTTCCTAGCCAATAAAATCCGGCTTATTCTAGGCTAGACGGGAAAACAACTCTGACGGCCATGGCCAAGTCGACTGGTCAATCCGGCGCGGTCCAATATTTACGTCACTTGACCTGACATATTTACAGGGTGACAAAATCCAAAGGAGAAAATAGTGCAATATTTGCTAAATAAATTGAGAAACATTAAATAAATCCGTTGCGGTTGATTTTCAGTTACAAATCGTGCATCCGAAATGACCTACTTCTTTTGATCCCCATTTTATGCCACACTCTACGAAGAAAAACGATTTGTGAACAGTCCACAAAATGTGCTTCTCCGCGAAATTGTTTTTGACCGTTAAGGTTTGACTGGTTGGAACTAGTCCAGCCAAGGTTATATCATAAATAGAAGTTAATGCTTCCGATAAATTTGGAAGCTAATTCTTTTGCGTCCACTTCAGACGCTAGAATGGTTTCGGAGAGCCACTTGTTTTCATCTCCTCGCGCGATAGCCGGTGCATAACAAAATAAAAAAAAACTCAATATTTCGAGAATTGAAAAGCCAAAACAAAATACTACAATACAATCTCATTATGATGTACGATGAAATTCAATACTGTAAGGTTAATGACACGGCGATATTTTTATAATTTGGATAAAACAAATTTACAGTAAAATGGTTCGCATGAAACTGAATGAAACTATCCTGAATGTGGAAGCAATTTATGTTTGTAATAAACGGGTGCCCGCGCTAGGAATCGAACCCAGAGCCGAGCCGCAAAAGTCTGCAACTCAACCAACTGTCGTATATCGTACAGAATTTAATAGTCTCGAAATTATTTTGAACAGATTTTTAAAAATTAGCAATTATTTTAAAACTAAACCAAACTTTTCCAAAAACCCATTATCTGCTTTTAGCAAAAATTCATAGTGAGAACCCAACCATTTAATTCGCCAAGATTAAAATTTTAAGCATAGAACGTTGGACAAATCTTTGTTTCATAGTCTGCTGACTAGAGTTAAATATTCATCTTTTCTTAATTAGAAAGATTTTATCAGGACGTCTGTGAGATAGTAAAAAATTATCCTTTCACTGGATAAATTGTTTTATTTTAAATTCAAAAAGACAAAAAGACGTAAAAAAGTACGATAAAAAATTATCCTTTCACTGGATAAACTGTTTTATTTTAAATTTTAGAAGTAAAAAAATACAATATTTTTAAAACCAATCCATCCGTAATAATAAATAATGCCATTCCACTTTGAGCTTGTCATTTCTTTGGATGACATCAACCTCACGATTCACGATTTCACCAATTTTATCTGAGTTACAGGTAAATTTATTGCATTGGTGGCGCGGCTTATGGTATCTGCTGCGAATGATCTGGAATCTACAAATAATCTTAATTGAATCAAAACGGTAATTCCTATCATGAATTCCGTCTCTCTCTCTTACCACTGACGTTGAGCTTGCCGCCCAGGAACCACTTGTTGTTGGCGGTCCGCATGTCGCACTCCATGACCTTGTCGAAGGGCTTCATCCAGTCAAGGCGGGAGCGGGCCAGCACGCCCCAAAACTTCTCCGGCTCACGCAGGCTGAACTCGTACAGGTCCCTGTGGTTGGTGATAGATGGGTCCATATCGGCCACCTCCGGCATGATCGCCGTCGAGCTGAGGTGGTGGCCATTCTGGCCATTGGCGGTGGCGCTGGACATGATGTTGCGGGCCTGTTGTCGCGTTACCTCACGGCTGCACATTTACCCGAAATCAATATCAGAAAATGCATTAATATCGGCGTCGGACAGGCGCTCTCGAGCAAAATTTACGAAACGGATATTTGCATAGATTTAAAAGAAATGAAACTATCCTAATCAATCATATCAAAATAGAAACACATTTATATGTACTGTAACTGAGAGCAACTTTTAAACAAACATAATATAGTCACAAAGTTGCATTACGTACATGTACATGTAATTTCGATTATTTTAGTTGACTTACTGTACGAACTTTTGCTAAACAAAACGATGAATGCTTTAACGATTCGATGAACAGTAATGTAATGCACTGCACATGCAAATGACCATGTTTTGCGGAATGATGATTAACACCTGTACAGTTCATCAAATCGTTTATTATACAGTATAAGTTCAGTTTAGCTATGAAAGTGCTAATTTTGTTTTTCAAATAGATTTAAAAAATTAAAAAAAATTGCAGTGTGCCCACCGCGGTGCTTGTGCACTCATTTTGGAGGGCACAAAGTACCCCCAGAAACGAGTAAACAAGTAACCGCGACGGGAAGCGAACCTGGAATCGTCGCACCTCCAGCCAGTCCTTCAACCAACTGAGCGACGACGTACAGCTATTCACAAAACAGAAAAACCTAACCTCACCACACCATGCAGAACTTTCGAAATTATTTACCCAACTTGTGAATATCGAAACTGCCGATTATCGATATACTTTTAGTGCTCCACCAGAACTGACAACACCGACAGTAGGAAGATTTATCTGTAAAGGATATCCATTCTCAATCTAAACCACCCGACTAAAAAATGCGAACATGTAGAGACGAATACAAGTTAATGCCACTGAACTGACAAATCAGTCAATGTCAAAACTTGTGACCGTCAACTTTAAAATCCTGCTTCAGGGCTGACGTTACGATCGACATGCATGAACAACCACAGACGTAAATCGTTGTTGCGTGTACGGCGACGCGACAATGTCCCCGGTGGCACTTGGCCAGCACCCGCTAAAAAACAAATCACACCGTTCGTCGCACAGGCAGGCACCTCAACGTTAACGTTGGGACGCAAAGCAAATTCAATCCCCCCCCCAGCCCCGATTGCCGTACATATATGTGTGGTAATGGTAAGATGACAACAGACCCGACGGTTCGACTACTGATGCTGTCGCTGCTGCTGGTCAGGTGTAGGTCAGAGAGACAACTGATGCTCTTGCGGGTGGTAGATGTGGAGCCAAATGTCAACTTGGCGGTAGCTGGGGTGAGGCTGCGACGGTGTAATCCGTAACCGGACAGGATCGATGTTTTCCCACTCGCAACCGCTGCTATGTAGTTATCAAGTTTCCAGAGGCAGCACTTGCGTAGGCCTACGGCCATTGTGTAGACATACTCGTATGTACTTGCCACAAGCGACAGCGACTACTTAATTGAAAAAGAGCGCGTCCTTCGAACACTTCAACGTCGCTCCCCACAATTTCCTATGGCATATTACAGTTGAACAAATAAGAGTTTGGCCTCAATATATGTGTGCTCGCGCGACGCGTAAAAAAAGATAGCAATTATTGCACAACCTTGATTATGTAACAGGCGAGCGAGTAGTAGTACTGCAGCTACGAGAAATTTTGTCTCGCCGGCTCGCCCACCCACATTAGTGACGTCACTATCCTGCATCGATTAGTGGTGGCAGGGCCTGTCAAACTGGTGACGGGACTGGTGCTGCCATCTCGTAACAAAAAGAGAATGAAAGGTAGGTGCGTTATTAATTTGAAACCATTTAATTTTTCAGCAGCAGGTTGACCTCAGTTTCTGAGTTTAGGATGATGTTTTTTGAAAACGCACTCAACTTAAAAGGAGCGGCAAATTTGAATGGACTCTTCCAACACTCGTTATTGGAAGTTTGCCCGATAACTTCTCCAATAAATATATTATAAAATACTATAGTATAAATAGTTTTAACAACTTTTTTATTTTTTCAAATCAACTGTAGTCAACCGCACTACAGGCGTTCTGTACCTCTCATGGTGCTTAGGTACTTCGCGAGGGGCACGTCCAGTACCCGGGAATCGAACCAGAGACCGCCGATCCATAGTCAATCTGAGTTAATCTTCAATTGTCTACTAAACGGCTTTGTTGCATTAAAAATGTTAAGTTGTTGTTTCAATATTCATTTTTAATTACATTGTTGCCCCTCGCCAAGTGAAAAATAAACAAAATATATAAAACGATTGATTTGACTGCAATCGAGCGTCGGCAACAGATCGTCAACAACAACGTTTACTTCTAATCTTCATTCAGGAAATAAATTGTAGATTTGCGAAACACAGACAGACGCCTAAAATTTTCGTCACAACCTAAGAAATTAAAATAAATAATTTGTTTCCAAATTTCTAGCTTGTAATAAAAAGGTTTTTCGGGAACTGCCAAGCTCCCTCACCAGTTGCATTTGATATGGTCTGCTATTGCGATATTGCAGGTCAGAAACTTGGTAACAGAATTTTTATTTATTTTAATTTCTTGGGCTGTGACGAAAGTTTTAGGTGAGTTCATATGTTTGTCTTCGTGTTTCGCAAATCTGCAATTTCTTTATTTCCAGAAGATTAGAAGTAAACGTTGTTTATCGACGATCCTGTTGAAAACTGTCGATTGCAGTCCATCGACAGAGGGTGAATAGGCAAAAATGACATGACTTTGATTCACTGTAACATTTTTATTTTTCGGCGATGGATATATTTAATTTGTTCAATATGTTGGCCATTCTGTTTGCTAACCACCCTGAACAGTCGTTTCCATGTTTCAAAAATTGTTGAGGTTATTTCTGGTGTGATTGTGCGTCACACGTCTCTGCACACTTTGCGATGAAAAAGTTTTTGTTTCAAATAACCAAACCCAAAAAGGTCTATGTCTTCAGTGTGATGTGATAATTAACAAAATTGTACAATTGGAAAGTCATGTCATTTTTGCCTATTCACCCTCTGTAGCTTTATATATTTTGCTATTACTACCATTGTCTTCTCTACTATTGTGAAAAATAAAGTAGAAATTAATAAAATAGCTGGGTTTGCAAATGGGCGGCAAAGAATATAAAACAAAAAACACCATAAGAGAATTTTTTCAGAAATAATCGACAAGCAAAAAACAAATTCCCAAATGCTAATGGCTGCAGAGAAAAATAATTATGTCGAAACGGCCACCAAAAAATTAAAAATGTTGAGTATTCAAACATATTATATTACGCTATAAACAATGCTTCTAGTACAAACTCAGTTCTTAATATTTAAAAAAAAATCACAATCAATAAACAAACGAACATTCAATTTTAAAAAATTTGAACCACCAAAAAGGATGAACATTCTGAACAGAAAAATCGATTAATTCTTTTCAAGCCGATCGATATATTTATTACAAAAAAAAAACACATTTTGGCATATATATAATTTTGACTCCCCGCGTACTCTATCTCTCGTCGCGAAGGAAGAATCTTCTCAATTTAAATATAAAACCGGGAGATTTCACCCAGAGTCCGAAAGATCTATCTTTAGAGGGCCGGGGTGGCTACACCCGAGTGCGTGGTGGTGGTCGTGATAGAGGCCGGATGTGGGATCAGATTGCGGGTCAGCCAGAACATGACGATCGGCTGGATCACGACGATGCACAACAGAAAGTACATACGACGCTTGTTGCCGGAAGCCATGTGGTCACCCGGTGCTTTCGGAACTATCTGCACACGCATAGTCTTCACCTGAAGAAGAAACGAAAAGAAAAGTTGGCTTAAGTTCCAGAGTATGTTGGGAGTGACTCTTCTCCACAGATGTCGCAGAAACATGGTTCAGCACATTCATGCCAGATCACCCGCATCGGCATGCGGATGATCATGTGTCGTGAGGTCAGAGGTTGAGCAAGTGTTTCTACAGTCACCTTAATTTCACTTATCACTCAAGTTAACACCTCTGCTAATCTTTCCAAAGAACTACTCATAAATTGATAAGACAAAAACACTATCACATTTAAATGACTAATTCGTCCCATGAGACATTGAATTGAAACATTCACATATAATTTTACAAAAAAGAAAGGAAGAAACACATTTCTTGAAAGCTTGAAAAATATCTCCCTCAGTCAGACTTTTCAATTGTCGATTGAGCGGGCGGTGAACCAACATCCTGAAAGTTAAGCTTACCAGAAAGAAGCAGACCGCTGCGCAGCAGTAAACAAGCGTCACGTAATATGCCAACGGCATGAAAAACAGTCCAACAAGAACGCTCGCTATCATCCTATAAAAAAAAATTAATTTAAATCGCAAATCGAATATCACACGCACGAATCTTTTTCATAAAATGCATTCCCCAATCATCAAAAGCGAGGGCTGGTGGAGTCATTTACCCCGGATATTTGTAAGAACAGAACGCAATAATATCCAGGTAACCCAGATCTGTTTGGATGTTGGTTATGTAGGTGGTGATGAGCAGGACGACCACCTCCAGCACCAGCCAACCTAGAGTTGAGCTGGCGTGGATTCCAAGCTGCTCGGGACTGAACCTGGAATGGAGACGAAATAAACAGAAACAGAGATTGGAATCTTATGTATCTCGTCATTTTTATCGACGACTAGTAAATAATATGTATTTCCCATTAATAGCTAATTATACAAGGTCACCAGAGGTCGGAAATGACTTAAAGGCACGTAACACACGCACAGCCGTGAAAACACAATTTGAAACTTTTGATTTACTCTCAACCCAACAATTTTTTTAAATAACTGAATATGCTTTAATTATCTTTTGAAAAAGTGGACAGACAAAAAAATACAAATAAATAAAATAAAGACATATGAAGAGGTCTCACTTGTTTTGGGTTCCAAGGGAAATTCCAGCCAACAGTATAAATGTCACAAACGCCATCACTGAGGAACAAAAGAAGCACATTTAGTAATTAAGAAAATATCATGCCGAGTACATTGCATAATGCTGGTACCGCACAACAAACCCGGAAATGATGCCCAGTCAAAGAAAACGAAAATGCTTACCAGGTATGTATAAATCTGGAGCATTAATTTCGTATCTGGGAGCCACCGGTTCGTCCTGGCTGTATTTAATGGACCAGTCCTAAAATAATTAGGACGCCTCGTTAACATATATCATTTTCTTAATAAAATATGGCAATGTCCAATACAAAAAAATCTACAAAATTCAGATCGTACTCACCGAATTTGCGAACGGAAAAAATACCAACGTTAGTTTTCTCCTAACGTAGGTGGTGTCAACGGCGAAGTAATATTTTAATTTCGATATAGGAACATATTTCTCTAGCTGAAATTAAAGAAATAGAAAGCAAGTTGAAACAGTCGCATGCAAACAAAATGACCAGCTTTCCAAATAGCGAAATTTCCTATTTTATTTTACCACTACGGGATTTTTTCTCCTGAACCCGAAACATCAATATTACGTTTCTCAATTACCATAATCACTCATAAATCAAGCTAAAAATTATATTTAAATGCCCCATAAATAATTTTTAACTTGTATTATTAGTTAAACAAGTGGTACAAGTGATATTCATTACCTTCTCATCCACCATTTGCTTTCCTTGTCCCACCAAAGTTTGTCCATAGGCCATGGCCATGTTGGCCATGGGATCGGCCATGAATGCCTGGGGCTGCTGAAAATTTCCGGGCGGGTAGTAGTTACCACCTGGTGGCATTTGGCCAGAAGCTACAAACGAAATTCGAAATAAATTGTTTGTTAACACATAGTTAATCAATTGATACTCGATGTTTAAAGATCAAAATAAATATCAAAATAATTATCAAAATAAAATACTAAACTAAGATTAGAAATGTCACCCAAATGACATTTCTAATCTTAGTTTGAACAAATTAATGCCATGTGGATATTTAAAATGCTGCTGGCAGTATAAAAGTTAAAACGAAACCAGCTACGATTGATAGTGGCCCCCTTGTCTCATTGGCTCTGTTCTACATTTTATTTGCTTGTACAAACTGTTTTATCTACATTTTATATTTGTGACTATTTCGCCGTATGAACACTTAGTGTATTTCATAGCAATTTTGCTGCAGGAATTTGAGTTTTCCAGCCATTAATTATTTAACGATCAAGGTCTTCCTCAAAGTCACCCTCTCACTGCTGATTGAACCAAAAACAGAAACTTATTCAATGAAATAAGTCCCAGATTTGGACTCGCATTTAATTTGCACAAAACTTCCACGTAGTCACACTAAACTGTCCGCTTATTTCGGCCCGATACGCAGGTCCGATTTGTAACCAAGATTGCTTCTTAGAATCGATACAGACATATTTGTGTGCGTAACCGAGCCACATAAACTGACTCTACTGGATTTATACGTGGAACATTCCACCGGGTGACCCCCACTTCGCCAACCTCCATATCCTGGATCGTAATAGGGCGCCGATTGGGGCATCCGCGTAGCGTATAGGGGTGGTCCCTGCGCTGGATTATTCCCTGGGTAGCCGTGCTGGGGCTGGTAACCTCCGAGGTCACCATACGATTGCTGTTGTTGTTGCGGCTGCTGCTGTTGTTGCAAGGAGTCCCCTTGCGGAGGTCCCTTTTTGTGAGAACGGTGACTGGCTGGTTGGAAAAGAAACACAACGATGCTTAAAATCAAGGTATCAACATTTTGAAGATGAAAGTGATTACTTTCTATTGGAAAACCGTGAGATCAGAAAGAAAATATTAAAAAAAAAATAATATTATAAAAAACAATGTGGAACATTTTTTCAGCAATCACAAAATAAATTTTAGTGTTGCTACTAGAGTGCATGCAATACTTGTAGATATGGCCAATGGCCGTGTAAAAAAATACGTGCATGCCCACTTTTTATAGATATTTATAAAAAAATTGAAAACCTAGACACTGTTGAAGAAAAGGACCTGCATAAAAAACGAGCAGACTGTCGAACTCAAGAATTAAAACTGGAATTTTAAAAGCGTATATCCTCGACAACAACGTTAGTAGTAAAATTGGAGCACCAGGTCTCTCGTTGGCACACGGCCCGATTCTATGCATTCATAATTCTAAACCCAAATGACACAAGTCATAAAATTCACTTGACTGTCATCAATTATTATGTGATGGCAATTTTCGAAAATAAAAATATAGAATACTAAGCTGGTTACATGTAAATCAAATTTTTTATTTTTTAATTCACTGGAGTGTCTGTATCCCTCTCGGTGCTTAGGCACTATGTGAGAGGCACATTTTCACCAGTACCCCGGGATCGAATAATCGAGAGCCCGCGCCGGGAATCGAACCCGGGACCGCCGAACCAGTCAGTCGCTAAACCAACTGGACTACGACGAGTCGTACCAGGTACGAATTAAAAAAGAAAGAGTAATTTCATTTTCTAAAGACGGTATCACGATTGCGATCCGGCAAAAACATTTTGAAATAAGTGCATGTATAAATGGGTTAGTAATCTTGAACTTTCGTCTTGAACATACTTTCTGGAAGTTTAACCTGGGGCAAGAAATTGACTCCACACTCCGCAATTTCTTAGTTTGGATAGGGGCCATCCAAACTAAATCTTAACAAGTCATCAAACACTGCAGAGTACGGTTGACCGTGAGAACTTATTAAGCACGTCACATACCTCATATCATACTTTACCTGTTTCCAATTGACATACCACTGAAAATTCGTGGGGCAACCAGCCATTAGCCTAACTTGCAGTTTCATAACCTGGGAATCAATTCTCTTAGGATTAATTCTAATCGGTTGGGCCAGAAAAGAGATTGCTTGCAGCACGGGCAAAATGTAGTCCTCATCCCATTGCGGAGTGATCATAGTGATCTTGGCCCTTGCTGATGAATCATGCATCATTGGATATGGTGAAGGTAGGAAGGAGAGGGGGGGGGGTCGATTTTCACAACAACTACAGATGTTAGCGAACTAAAATTATAACCTACACTTACGTTGTCTCACTCCGCTACTCGACAAATTCATTTTGAGACTATCCAACCACTTATAAATAGCGCAATAAAGGACAAAACGATAACAAAAAAAGACAGCTCAAAATTTAAGAAAAACTGCAGACACACACGTCAACGACATTTGCGGATGATTTGATCGAGGGGTCCGGCCAAAGTCTCAATAAAGTCACCAAATCATACTCGTACTCGTACCATCATTAATTCGAGCTCATACATCAACTCAATTACATTTTGAAGCTGTCAATAACTTTAAATTTATTTAATTTTCGGGCTTTCATATTATTGGAAAATTATTTTGAAAAATGAAGTGGACAAAAACATATTGTGAATCAAGGTAAATCTTATAGAATGGCCCCTAATGGTGAACAACTAGTGCCATCTCACGCGAGATCTCAGAACTATTATATATATGGATGACGCGCGAAGTTTAAAACTGATCTACGCGAAGTTATTTTTTAAAAATAAGAATTTAATTTCACGTCATATTAAATTCATGTTACGGTGAACATGTACGATAATCATGTACAGTAGCAACATTGACCATACCAGGTTGACCAACTATTGAAAATCGTGCGATGTCTTGAAGGACGCCTATACTTGTACCTATGGTTGTGAAACGCCAAACGCTTAATCGAGTGCGTGATAATTGATCATTAGAACAAGCCCCATTCGATTTTACTTGGGGAAATCTTTTTCGGTTTGTTTAGGATCCGGTTTTGTCAGTATTCATAAAACGATGCACTCACATTTTCATGTTAATTTACAATTACAATATGTACCCACAAGCATCCCCCAAGAGAGAGGCGTATGGCGGGGGTCGAACGACCAGTTGTATCTAGATATTTGTTAAGGAGGCCCAGAACTAAAACTATAGAACATCCCCAGGAGACAACTTGGTAATTTTGCCTAGCCCGGGCTTAGTATAAGCTACCTAGGTAGTGATCTTTAACGTGAACCTGACATCTTACAGGCACTGGTCCCACGGCTTTACTTCCATTCCGAAGGAACGCGCGTTAAGGAATTTCTCTCGCCCGAAAAATTCCGAAGGTGTCGG